>CM027126.1:29285080-29545774 GCA_015476505.1 Urochloa ruziziensis | reverse complement strand
TTTGAGTTGAGCCCGGCACATGTTGATGTCCTAATCCAACTGGCCGACGTGTGGTTGAGTTGTGTTAAGTCGTCACATCCGGCCTACCAAAATGTTATCCAACTGGCCGACGTGTGGTTGAGTTGTGTTAAGTCGTCACATCCGGCCTACCAAAATGTTTTTTCGCACGTGTTTTCATTTGTCAAAACTGTGGCCTACCATGTTTTGGTAAGAGTGGCCTACCAATTTTTTGGTAAGGAACCCATGAGGCTTGAAGTTCCGCACGATCTTGGAGCGAGAAATTCGACAGATTTCCTTTGCGAAATTCGGAGACAAAAAAATAGCATAAAATTTGTATATTATCCAAGAAATAAAGTGGTCTGATGTTGAAACAAATATATACATACACATTCTGATCGCTGAAAAAAAAATATATACTGGTCTAACAAAACAAAAAGATTACACTCCTGTGTAACCAGAACGGGTGCAGGAACCCTGCGTTGTGCAAGATGGCGACTCGTCAGTCGTCGTCAGGGGACTTATTAAGCAAGGAAGACGCCCAGAAGCCAGCAGCCGCAGTCGCGACCGCCATCGCCCACACCGCCGTCGCCACCACCGGCGGCATCAGCGGCGCAACTCTGGACGCGAACATCGCCGTGAGCAGCGTCGTGAGAGCCCACACCGCCGCCTTGGTCCTGCCGCCGCGGCCCCGCTCGAACGCACGGAGGCAGAGGAAGAGCAGCAGGAGCAAGGCGTCGGCACCGAGCACGAAGGCGACCGAGGCCGCGTCACCCCAGGCGTTGTAGACGGCGAGCGCAGAGTTGCAGCTCAGGACGGCGAAGCCGAGCTTGGTCAGCGCCGATTGCGGGTCCATGTCGAGCCTCAAGCGCGGAGAGAAGAGAGTGGTGAACCATCGGGCCACGCCGGGACGGTTGCTGCCCAGAGGTGGCTCTAAGCGTGCATTCGTAACCGTATGCCGCCAATCTATTTATAGGCAAAACAACCGCCCTCAGCAATGACACGTTGACGTTACGTGTAAAAACAGGCACCTTTTCCACGAGAACACGCGTACGTCCAGTCGTCTAGATGGAACTTTCTGCTCCAACAAATGGAGAAATTTGACTTGTTCTTTGACCGACGCGGCCCCGACTCCCGAGCTAGCTTATTGTTTAAGCCGGCCCCACCTGTCGGTATCACGAAACGAGATCAGGCCCGTCTCAGTGGGGGTTTTATCGACACACTTACCTAGAGTGACACATCATCTAAGAGAAGTTTGAAACTATGATGAAACACCCTCCCTCAATGCAAAATTTCATCTCGTGTTGTTCCCAAGACAACATGCAAGACACAAGCTGTCTAGAGTACTGTGTAGAGAGAGTTTCACGAGGATGAAACTCATTTCACATCTCTCTTCATTAATACACTGCCACATCATCGAAAATGCTGACATGACAGTCTATTTAATGCTGATAAAACTTCCACTGAGACTGGCCTCATGAGTAATTACCAATCAAGTTAGCCGGGGCGTGATTTATGAATCTCTGCACCCATAGGATGTGGCAAACGTCGACAGAATCGAAGAAACATCCGGGAGACATGAGGCGCATGCCTGGTGGCGCCCGGACCCGGGCCACCGGCTGGAAACAGGGGGATTTGATCGTGCTGTTTTTTTTTAAGTAGAATAGTAGAAGAAGGGATCAAATAATGTACAAGGGGATCAAAGAAAATGAAATAAATTACACAAACATGTCTGGTCATTCCTTTTTTTTTCTAGATGTATAGCCACATCAAACTCCTTCAAAATTTCTTTGCAGCTGGAAAGACTTGGTTGGTAAAGATGGCAATGGTAAGATCCACGTGAATTCTGGCTTGGGGTATCCGTACCCGCGAACAAAACCTTGCACATGTGCCCGTCTTCACGTTCCGCCACGGGCAGAAATTGATGCCCGTGCCCATAATCGGCGGGTACCACATGCCCGCGGGAACACCCATGTGCCCGCAAGATCAAGTACACAACCATATTTCAGCAAGAAACAACATCTCAAATAACGATATGCCAGCACACATATATTATACATAAAAGGTCAATATGCCCAAGCAAATAAGTAAGTCTTACATTCTCATTGGTTGGATTGGATGCCACGAAAAATCAGATCATCCCTTGGAGTCTAAATTGTCCAACTCGTGAGGATGATAATTTCCATGAAGAATATGCTGCTCTCTGAATTTTTCAGACGTTTTGAAATGGCTATCTTGGCTGAGGGGGAGAGAGGGCCTGTCTGTCCCACTTCCTCGCGAATGCACAATTGAAACATATGCTCAAAGTGTCTCATATGTGCGGTGTGAATGCGCAATTTTTAGAAAAAGAAACTGTGAATGGGTTTCCCGTGTAACACCTTTTTTTTCATTTCTTTATAGTTTTTAAATGAGTCCTTTGATTCGTTTCCTTCATTCCTTCTTTCCTTTTAAAAAGCAAAAGAGGAAAATGGGCCCTTTCGTTTCTGACTGATGACGAGCCATGGGCCCGTGACCTGGAACACACACGTGAACATAACCTTTGGGCTTTCAGCCCAGCCAGTCAGCGGTTCCAGCTTTCTTTTTCCTTTTCTTTTTCTTGATTAGAGGAAGAAAGAAGATATATTTTTTTTTTGTGAAGCTGATAGTGAACGCGCAATAGCGAAAAAACAAGAAATGGGATTATGAAGCTTCCGCGACTCCTCTGGTTCATGGAAAAATTACCTTCGTGTAACATGTGTCTTGGCGTTAGCATAAAAGTACGCAGCAGTATTCAAGCGCCCGTGTGTACAGAGGGCATGCATCTAGGGCAGCCGACTAACCGTAGCGGCGCCGGCGCGGTCATCAACAGCCAGCAAATCTGTTCGAATCAACATATGATCTCCCGGTCACCAGTTAAGCATGGATTCACATGCATGACTCGTGAACTGAAGTATTTATAATATATAATCCTATATAATCCGTACTAATATGATAAACCTCGGATGCTGGAGCTTGATCGAATCGCTTTTGGGCCCAGACAAGGATCAAACAAAAATCAGAGACGTCCCCATCACCCATCTTGATCGCAGCTTTGCCGGAAAGCAACCTTGAAAAACGGGTTTCGCATCCACAAGAGTACCAGACAAGAGCACAGCTCCCGCCCTATAGTGCTAGCTACTACTCCATCCATTCCTAAATAATTGTCGCATTTTAAAAAATAATTTTGACTAAATATATATTAGTTTGAATCTACAGGTGCCAAATGGTTATGCAATAGAAGATTTGTGCCGCTTAATATCATCAGTTCAGCTACCTTATGGGGTATCTGGAAGTGCAGGAATGACTTATGCTTTCGAAACATGCTTTGGCAGAATATAGGGGAAGTGATCCTAAAGGTGTGTGGCATGGCACAGAACTGGAAAATTCTGTGTCCAGCCGACAAGCAAGAAGAGCTATCGAATTTCATCTTGAAGCTGAAGCTGATGGCAACAGAACGAACCAGATTGAAATATCTGAACTGACGCAAGAGGAAATGAAGGCAACGGCTCCGAATACATGGTCCGAGCAAGTGGAAGAACTGGAGGAGATTATGAAGTTAGAGGTGATGCAGGACTTCGGATGGATTGCAGCAAAAACGATGGTGTAAGTGTAGTTGTAGAGTAAGGGAGCAGTTACTGAGACATGTAAGCGCGGTGTCCTGGTGTTTTGTTGCTTGAGCTTCTGAGGGAAAGAGAGGGAGAATAACGTTGGGTAATCCAGCGAGTGCTGTAAACTGAATTTTCTTGTCTTTTAAGTAAGGCGGGGGCATGAGCCCTTAAACTCTAAAAAAATATTAATATTCAAGGTACATAATTAGTATCATGGGAAAGATAATCCAAAATCTATTTTTTAATAAATTTATTTGAAGATACAAATGTTCTACGCATTTTTACAAATCGAGTTAAAAATGTGGCATATACACAAACAACGAGTTATTTATGAACAGAGAGAGAGTACATTCCATTTTTTTTGGAAAAAGAGCAACATTCTAATTTTTGAAGTCTCTAAAATTGGGTAACATTCACTACTCCACAGGTGGGCATCACAAAACGGTTCCAGGTTTCGGGGTAGCGGTTGTGATGCTCATTTTATCACAACCGGCTTTGAACGGGCTGTGATACCATTTTCTAAAAACAAAAAATTGATCCTCGTGCCATCCAGTCGGTTGTCGCACCCTCATGGCCTCCCGCGCCGCCAACCTGCTCTGCGGTCCTCCGCCGACGCTCTGCACCCGCCGTCGAGGGCTTGTGCGCCCGCCAATGAGAGAGAGGGAGGGAGGGAAGGGGGGAGAGCACTCACCACCCGACACTCCCTCGCCGCGGCGGGAGCCTCAAGCACTCACCGCCTGTCGGATCCCGCCATCGTAGCTGCTCCTCATGCTTGCTGCCGCAGTGCACCTCATGAACGCCGCCGCCGAATCCCACGCAGGAGCTGCTCCTTGCGCTTGTGGGTCACCTAGCCGCCACTTTTCACCCCTTCGTCGCCGCTCCCAGCCTCGAGCATGAGGTGCGAGCGAATAGGGGGAGAGCGGCAAGAGGTGAGGCCCGCGAAGAATAGAGAGCGGGGAAGGGGCTGCCAGAGAGTGGAGAGAGGGGGAGGGGCGCTCTTCTGTCGGAGCGACCGGGGCATGACTATGGGCGCTCCTCCCCAATACCGCAACACCGGCCACTCCGGGGTCGCGGCAATACGCCGCCTCCCCCTGCGAGGCTATCTCTATGTCGCCATGGTTACTACTGCGGTCCTCCTCTCATATTTGTGAGGAGCCCGGGTTACAAGAGTCCGACACAAACTCTACCCTACCGCTAATACAACTCCAAGTCCAAACGTAACCAAACTAGTGCATAATATTCGACACAATTCCAATAAGCGGCCGGTGAGATGGACAGAGAGTGGAGATGTCAAGGAGGGGAGCAGGCACGTGTCAGAAAAGGCCGGAGAGAGGGAGAGGATGTGAGCCGGTTGTAAACTTTATTTAATGTAATGTTCGGATCTGGAATTAGTAGTACAACCGGTTTTATACAAACTGGTTGTGATTCCGTCACATCCGATTTCTTTTATAAACTGGTTGTGATGTCATATTATCACAGCTGGTTGTATCTTTTCACAACCGGTTTTACTGATCCCAACTGTCTGTACTCTGTAATAGTATATTGCAGTCGGACGTTTATGTTCCTCTTGTTCGTCGTCTCGGACTCTCGGGCCTGTTCATCTTCTTCATCCGGGCGTGTTCCTTCCGTGCTCACCCACTCCGCCAACCGGCTGGATTCACGCCCTTCGTCCTATAATGTCTCCTAACCCGGAAAATCCAGGTAGCATTTCCCATTCCTCCCTGCCAGGGATGTGACGATTGACGATGGTCGAGAAACCGTCGGTGCAGGACTTTCTGAGGTGCACCGTGACGACGACAACTGCACTAGCGGTGCCGACGGTTCAGCTGTAGGGGCAGCATACGCGCCCGCAGATCCTCGACGGAATCGGTTGTCTTTGGAGTTTGGGCGATTCCGTCATGGCGACTACAACAGCACTAATCGGCATGGCATCAGTGCTGTAGAGGGCGACTTGTAGAGGTGCCCCGGTGCCGACGGTGGCCCCCGCGCGCCGATACGCGCAGTAGACGAATGTTCAGCGACGGCGCGGTTGGGCCAGCCCAGGGCGCAGGCGGCGAAAATAGCTTGACACTAGTCATGGGGTGGTCAACCGAATGGGACACACACTTGGGTCGACCACCCCGCCTGCGCAATACTCGACCGCCAGCTTTATTTCAAGTGAAAACTCGGGAAACAGTAGTACAAGCAAAGGAAACCAAAATAAAAGCGGAAATCAAACACAGCCGGCGCGACAGCAAGAGACAGGCAGACGCACGCTGTCTGACTCTGACATGGACTCGATCATGGATTAAACGAGGAAGAACGCCCAGAAGCCGCCGGCGGCCGTGGCGACGGCCATGACCCAGACGGTCGCGGCGACGACGGGCGGCATCAGCGGCGCCACCCTCGACGCGAACATCGCCGTCAGCAGCGTGGTGAGCGCCCACACCGCGGCCTTGATGTTCCTGTTCCTGTTCCTGGCCGCCGCCCCGCCGCGGGCGCGCTCGAACTCGCGGAGGCAGAGGAAGAGCAGCGCGAGCGCGGCGTCGGCGGCGAGCACGAAGGCCACGGAGCCAGCGTCGCCCCAGGACTTGTAGATGGCGAGCCCCGAGTTGAAGGCCAGGGCGCCGATGCCCAGCTTGGTGAGAACGGAATATTGGAGGTCAGCCATGTGAAAACGATCGATCTCTATTCTCCCCGGCGGAGAGATCGAAGTAGCGAGTTTTTGTAGGTGGCATTTCGAGCCGATGACGGCTGGATGCTGACCTGTGTGGAATATTTACATACTATGCCGCGCGGGCAGAGTTGCTTTGATCGCTCTCAGCATGGGGTGTTTAAATCGAGGAGAGAGTGGAAAGTGGTGAATTTTTTTTTCATTGGGCCGTGTGCGCAGAGAGAAGAAATGAACTGACACGGTTTGTAGGAATTGAATGGGGCCGAGGTGTTAGAACAACGTGTGTGTGGTGTGGCCGCCGCCTATCTACGTCGGCCTATGCAGCACCGATACGGATACGTGTATCAGTATCGGCCTGATACGGATACATGAATACGTCATTTTTTTGAAAAACTAAAGGTAATATGAAAGTATCAAAGTATCGATGGATACGGATACGCGTATCGGATACGTGATACGAGGGCATGTTGAAGTATCGGGGTAACATAGACATCGGCCGGCACGAAAGCCAAATATACTGATTCTTTTTTCAAGAAAGTTGGGACACGGAGTTGTCTGATGAACATGGTCGAAACACGGCGCCGCACAACTCCAAGGCTCGAAGCATATCATGCAATGTGCATGGTTAGTTGTAGGGGGAAAAAAGTTGTATCAGCAGTTCAGCACTGTCCGTCAAACCTGTTGCATTGCATTTGATCCCGGGCCAACAGCTAGCAGCAGCGAATTTGGCTGCTCTTGGGGCCGTGCCGGCAACCG
Organism: Urochloa ruziziensis; assembly: GCA_015476505.1. Taxonomy (NCBI): domain Eukaryota; kingdom Viridiplantae; phylum Streptophyta; class Magnoliopsida; order Poales; family Poaceae; genus Urochloa; species Urochloa ruziziensis. The sequence goes on along the minus strand of CM027126.1, from coordinate 29,538,742 downwards.
GCATGTCAGGTGGTGCCAGACTGCCAGGTACAGCTGCTGCGCAGCCGGCTCAGCGCTGAGTATTCACATCCGGCCCTGTTTAGATGTTTTGCGAATTTTTTTTCGAGTATGTTCCCTCACATGCATGGCATATTAAATGTAGTCGAAAAAATAACCCATTATATGGATGGAGTGTACTTCGCGAGACGAATCTAATGAGCCTAGTTAGGTCATGATTAGACAATAAATTGCTACAGTAAACATGTGCTAATGATGGATTAATTAGACTCATTAGGTTCGTCTTGCGATGAACTGACAGAATCTGTAATTAGTTTTATAATTAGTCTATATTTAATACTTTAAATGTGTGTCCGACATACTGTAAATTTTTTTCGCGAAACATCTAAACACGTCCGGCCAGAGCATGAGATTGAGAAAATCATTTTTTCTCTACATTCCTGATTTAAATTAATTAAGGAGTAAAAAATCATCTAACAGATCCTTTTACAATCTCTTTCCTCTTTATTTTTTTAATTCTATACGTTTCCCCTCCTCTCCCCGTTAAAAAGGGAATTCCGCAACCTCGAAGTTTTCTCCTCTTTCCACCAAGGAGTGGGTGTTGCCAGTATAAGGTCGCATGGTGCGGACTGAGGAGGCTCCCAGCGGGCGATTTTAGACAATCCGTTCGGGCAGGTCCCCACTGGTCCCCGCTCTCCCTCTTTCCTTTTTTGGATACACAGTCCCCACATAAGAAAAAAATTTCAAAAAAGTTTACAAAAAAGTTGTTACAAAAATATTAGGAAAATTTTTCAAAAAATGGAAGAGAAAAATTATCAGAAAACGTTTCAAAAAATTGAAGAGAAAAAGATTGGTAGAAATGTTTTCAAAATTTTTTGTGTCAAACATTGTCGATAATATTTTTGAAAAAGAATAAAAAATGTCACGTGCACCGCCAAGGCTCCAGATACCCCCGGCGGGGCCGGGCGCCTCGCGTCGTCCCCGCGGCCTTTGCTGCCACGCCCCACACCGGCAGGGCCGCCGCCACACCCCACACCGCGCGGTGTCGGCCGCCGCCACACCCAACACCGCGCGGTGTCGGCCGCCGCCGCGCCCTCCCGGCGGAGAAGATGCTATGGATCGGGAGAAAAGAAGAAGGGGATAGAGATGCGTGTGGAGAGAGAAGGGAAGGAGAGATGGCTGGGGAGGAGATAGGGATGTGCGCATGGGGCCCTCGATGTGCCGAGGGTGGTGGGAATCGACCGGAGGAACGGAGTCTTACGGTCAACGGTAGATTTAGGATTCTGCCAATCGGTCTTTTTCTCCCATAAAACCATGTGCTCTAGTCCGCCGTAGCCGGGCATGTATGTTACGTGGGAACCGTCTAGAGGGTGCTTGGTGGCCAGAATTGGACCCGCACTCCGCACATGTAAGGATGGAGATGGATGTCTGGACATCCGAAACATCCGTATTCGTATTCGATAAAAACGTAAATATGGATATCCGTATTCGTATTCGATTTTAATATGGATGTCAAATGGATGTATCCGAATTCGATTTCCAACAATTTTCTCTATCCGATTCCACATTCGTATTCGAGAAAAATCGAAACATTCGGCATTCGACATTCGTATTCGAGAAAAATCCGAAACATTCGACATAAATTAACTTCTCTTTTTAACTAACTATTAATTATAAATGATATAAACTGTTTAATCAATTTAAAAATTATCTACATAATAATTACTAATTATATTGATTATAATATTACTAATGGTATATAAAATAAATTTTAATTAACTTTAAGATGGACAATCATATCAATTTTAACTACTTTAATTTATTTATCTAATTATTATATTTTACTTACTAATGTACCATTTTCTTATTAAAATATTTTATATATTATGAAAATTATTTATATTTATATTTGTATATTTAATTATTCAAATATATATAACATACATGAGATATATACACATAATTTACGCTTAAAACAATCCATAAAGTGAATTAATACACACTAAGACATTTTCTGTCAAAATCAACTAAACATCCGAATGCGAATCCGAATTCGAACTATTCGTTTTGTATTCGTATTCGATAAGATTCGTATTCGTATCCGAATTCGAATTAAAATGTGGTAAATAGTGGTATCCGAATTCGAATCCATTCGTATTCGATCCGAATCCACCAACCTCGCATGCCCCTCACCTTGCCGGCCCTTTGCTCTCCGCCATGGATGGGGCAGGCCAGGACGTCATGCCCCCTCATCGTTGTCGGCCCTGACCTGCCATACTGCCCCATCGCCGGGAGCTGCCCCTTGCAAGAAGAAGCTAGAGGGAGAGGGAAAAAGAAAAAAAAAGGAATATATTACCAGGGCGGACCAGCATATAGCAAGTGAGGGCACAGGCTGCCCCTCAAATTCTGGACCAGCGGTGTATTTTAACACTTTTTTACTGTAAAAATTATTGTAGCAAGCACTGTAGGATGCCTCTCAATTTTTATATGTAAGGTCGCCCCCTGTATATTACCATATTACCAAATGGTGGTGGGCCATATACGTCAGCGGTATATGTTGGAGTTGCTCTTACTTATAGTGACTAGAAATTGCATGCCCCTGACCTACCCAAGGCTGGCCACTTCAAGCTGCTAGAGCCCTGTTACTTTCACTTTGTGACAGCAACAAAGGAAGATAGCGCAAAACATGTCTTAAGGCTGCGAATTTCGCTCCCAATACGTGGCTCAGTGGGTTATTTGCTTGTGCTTTTTGCCAAACGAGTAGTACTTGCTAGTTGCTACACCCGCAGATTGCACTAGTACCTGGGACGTTGGGCCCTCGTCTAGTGGTCATAGAGGTGGTTCCTTGAACTCAACCTTATTTTACAGCCTGCGCCAACGGAAAAACAGAGCGCGAGCTCCTTCGTCACTCCGCTTGGGCGACGGGGGCTCCGTCTAACCCTAGCTGCCGCCCCCCTCTCTCCGCCGGCAATCCCCGCCGCGCTGCTGCCCGAGGGCCCTCAGGAAGCCCTTGAGGCGTCCTAGGACGGCGGCGGCGCGACAGCTCCCCTGGTCGAGCTCGGCGTGGCTGACGGCGGCTTCCGCGGCGGTGGGGGCTCAAAGCCACAGATCCGGCCCCCCTCTGCTCGGATCTGATGGTGGTGCGGCAAGGGCGCGTGCTCGTTTGTGGGTTGGCGCTAGGGGACCGGCGGCGTAAGGCTTCTGCTGCGGACAGGCGCGGCCAGCTGCGGCCTGGCGGCGGCCGGCTGCGGCCTTGCGGGCGGCTGCAGGCCGCTATGGCCGGCGGCAGCCAGCTACGGCGGCTACGGCCGGCGGCAGCCAGCTACGGGCGGCGGCGAGCTACGGCTGGCTGCGGGCGGCTGAGGGCGGCTGCGGGCAAGGCGCGCGGGTGACGACGGCTGCTACGGCAAGGCGCGGCCGGCAACGGTGGCGACTTTCTGTCGGTGCGGGATGGCGAGAAGGCAGCCACGGGATCCGGAGGCGCACGGGGGTGAAGAGGCCGACTTTCCCGTTCTCTATGATGCGATGGCGATGCAGGTTCGGCGCTGCTCCGGTGGCGGGGCCGGGTGGCTTGTGGTGTGCTCCTGCGGCGCTGTGGTGGCACTTCGGGATGCGTCGAGTCGTCTCTCCAGCGGAGGTGTTGCGTCAGTGACGGGGTGAGGCTGATTGGGTGGTGCCGTGTGCTAGGACCGTGACGTCCGCGAGGTTGGTGCAGAGGAACCATGGGTACCGGAGGGCTTGTGCTGGCGCGCAAGGTTCAGTGGTGATCTCGGTGACGGTGAGGCGGAGGTGTTACTCTCATAGCGGTCTCAGATATCTGAGTCTTTGGCAGAGGAGTGTGAGGCGGTGGATGAGGCGAGGCCCCCACACATAGTGGCCAGGATCAGTGGTTTTCATCGGTGCTATGACGGGAGTGTTTTGCTGAAGCATCTTTGGAGCAGAGTGATCCACGATCGCTCTTGCGCGGGTAGCATGAGGTTGACTGCCTCATGGTGGAGGGGTACTGGTTACCGCTTCGGCTTGCAGCGGACTGCGGCTTTGGGCGTGGCACAACGTTGGGAACAACGGCGCGGTTGAACGGTTTCTGTCGGCTCCTCTCCCGGGTTGTGGTGGTGGTTTGAGTGTTTGTTGCGTGAGTTGTTGTGTTGAGTGTTTGTTGCGTGAGTTGTCGCTTTGGTTCATGATGTATGTTTGCTTCTCCTTATTAAATGATATGGCATTGTTTCTGCCTTTATTAAAAAAAACCTTATTTTACAATGGAAGATCTCAAAAGTAATACTACCACAACTTTTCTTGGAATCCGTACAATACTTGCTGGGCACCGGTCCCGTTTGCTTAAAGAGCTGCCTATCACTTGATCTATATCATATCGAGTGAACATCTTTTGGAGAGATGGGAGATGCGAGCCTTTAAACTAGCAAGACATGGAGAGGTAAAGAGCTAGTGCAACTTTTGAGATAGACAACACGCCTACAAAACAACAGTCACACGCCATCAAAACAGAGTATCGTATCACACTGCACTAGCATGATCCCGTGGTGCAGCCTGTAAGGGGGCCGCGATAGCGTGGTGGACAAAAATGGTTCTTCACTGTCTAGTCAATATAATGTATAAGCATCTCGTCAATAGTGGAGTTAGAGTCACACATAAAATTTGACAAACTAAATTATCACTAAAGACCAAAGTCTTCATGTGGTATTTAAAAAGATGGGTCATCGACAACCTTGCTAAGAGGAATTGGAATGGGAGCAAATATGTAGTTTTTGTGAATGTCATTATGTTAAGTTTTTATGGTGTGATTTACACATCGTATATGGTGTTGTTCCACCCTCGAGCTTGAACAATATGTTTAATCAGTGGATCAAACACGGAGGACAAAAACCAAATCTAAACTTATTGATTGAGGCAGCAAACTTTTGCTGGACAATCAGGCTGACCAGGAATGACATTGTACTACCTAGATAAACGCTATGTCTAGATTCATAGCAAAATTTATGAACCTAGAAAAGCCAAAACGACCTATAATTTGGAACGGAGGAAGTATTTGATAAGTGCCAACCAAAAACTTTTTCAGGTATTGTTCAAAGGAACTTATTGGCTCAGACTTTGGGCCAAGTTGCAACGAAGTGAGGATGACCGTGATCAACTAATCTTAGCGTGTCGTGTTGTGGAGATGGTGGCTTTGCACTTCTTCACTTCACATGGATCTTTGTATGCCACTGAAAGTTTAACTCATCCCCTATGTGCCATTCGATGGCATATAGGGGATGATTTTTGCGTCTATGACATGTGGGGCCAGTGGCATATAAGGGATGAGTTAATATTTTTGGATCACAAGTACCTAAAATTTAAAGTTGCATGACCTTAGGAAGTGAGTCTAGCTATTAACCTAGTCATGGTAGAAGGTATGGTCGTGCACTCAGACCATCCAGATTCGAGTTCTTCCTTGACTCGAATTTATTGGGTGCATATTTTCTTCTTTTTAATAAAAAATCACGTACCTTCTAGGTTGGATCTTGTTTTTAAAATTAAAGTTGCATGACCTTGAACCGAAAAGGACGTTGTTGATCTGAGCGACCAAGACCAAGGCTGGCAGCGCACGCACAAGATCGAAGCAATTCCTTCATTCCTGCTGTGCGTTTCCCCACACGTTTTCCTTTCACTCTCAGCATCGTCTGTCGCCGGATCAGGACCAAAATCAGCACCATACGAGGCGACATACCGAAGTCTCTATCTCACAGGTGGTCTTTGCATTGCACCGCACTTCAATCCAGGGGCGCATCAGGACACAAGTTCCAGAAAAATGCACGCCAACGAACGAGACGTGCATGCACGGTAGCTGTTACTGCACCTCTACTCTCCAGTACCCATCCATTCTTATTGTGTTACGACTGAGCCATGCCGGTCGGCCATGCATGCATGGGTAGCTATAGCTTCATGCATGCGGCCATATAGAGACGGTTCCAAGATTTTTTTTGAAACAAACCGACAGAAGAGCTGCCCGCTATATTAAAAAGAGGAACGCCCGGGCAAGTACAAAGAGAAAACACACTGTACAAGCTCCAAGCGCATGCCGAAAAAATGGCCGGCCTGGGCACAAGCAGCTAGAAGGAAAAAACAATCAGGAGCCAACAGATCCCCCGGTAAAAAAACACTACACAAAAAGGGCCGCCAAGTGTGTCGCCCCTGCCGCCATCCACGTTCTTGCGTGGTCTTTTATCTTGGAGATCGCTACCAGGCACGCAATTTCCTTCTTCTTGAAAATTCTTGCATTGCGCTCTAGCCAAATTTCTCATGAGACCAAGATGATTAGGCTCATCAGGCTAGCAGCTGGAAATCTGCGGAGTAAGTCCCCGGGTTAGGGTGTGACACCCTCACCCGGGGTAGACGAAGTGATATCTGAGTAGTTAGTTCCTCCGGCACAATATTTTTTTGGATCATTGATCATACGTAAGTCCAGCTAATCTAGTTATGGTAGAAGGTATGGTCGTGCACTCAGACCATTCAGATTCGAGTTCTCCTTGACTCAAATTTATTGGGTGCATATTTAATTTTCTTCTTTTTAATAAAGAATCACCTACCTTCTTCTAGGTTGGATCTTGTTTTAAAAAGTTGCATGACCTTGAACCGAGAAAAGGACGTTGATCTGAGCGACCAAGACCAAGGCTGGCAGCGCACGCGCAGAAGATCGAAGCAATTCCTCCATTCCTACGGTGCGTTTCCACACGTTCTCCTTTCACTCTCAGCATCCACCACGTCGGTCGCCGGATCAGGACCAAAATCAGCACCAGACGAGAAAGACATACACCGAAGTCTCTATCTCACAGGTGGTCTTTGCATTGCACCGCACTTCGATCCAGGGTGGCATGCATCAGGACACAAGTTCCAGAAAAATGCATGCCAACGAACGAGACGTGCATGCACGGTACCTGTTACTGCACCTCTACTCTCCAGTACCCATCCAATCTTGTTGAGTTACGACTGAGCCATGAATTCTCAAAAAAAAAAAAAAAGAGTTACGACTGAGCCATGCCGATCAGCCATGCATGCATGGGTAGCTAGCTACACTAGGCCAGAGACGATTTGACGGCGGCCAAACCTCATCTCTGCTAGCGGCGCAGAAACCGCCAGCACTCGTGTGCCAGCGTAAATGGCAAGCAGTGCTGGCGGGCCCTGCTGGCGGGCAATATTACTCCCCGCCAGCAAAGGTTGGAGCCTTCGCTGGCGGGCAGTATTACTCCCCGCCAGCAACATTTGGTCTTTTCTGGCGGGCCACTAATGCCGCAGCCAGTTATTGTGGGATGTATGCTGGCGGGTCGATTATGTTGTCCGCTAGCACTATATTTTTTTTAATTTATAGCTATATAAATTTATTTTTTTGCCGTTAAATCGTTAATTTTAATTGTAATTTTTCTATACTATGGCCCGACAATTAATATAACTAATGTCTCCAAGCATATATCAGTTCTGGAAAGAAGAGATCAAACGTCATATATATTAACGTCATATATACCATGTAGAGACGGTTCCAAGGTTTTCGCATGCATGATTAACAGGATTTGACTGTGTGTGTGGGGAGGAGAGGGGGGGGGGGGGGGGGGGGGGGGGGGTGACGGGGGGCAGGCAAGTACAAAATGATCTCATGATTTTTTTTGGAAATAATATGGACAATAAAAGTGTTTTGAAATAGATTTGTCAGACCATACATATTCAATTGTACACGTAGAATGGGTCCCCCGCCTTGCCGTGTATTAGTAATTATAGGTTGTATGACCGAAATATATATAGACGATTACATGATTATGCCACTAATTGTGATCATCGATCAAGTACTCGTAAAAATTAGGGATGAAAACGATCGGAAACAGTCGGAAAACGATATCACAAATTTTGCAAATTTTTCAAATATATCTCAAAATTTTCAATTATTTTATTTTATCAAATGAATAGATCAAAACGGAACAGTATGATGAAAAAAATTAGTTGAAAATAATAAGTTTTGTAATACGATAAAAAATGGAAACAATCAAAACGGTTACCATTTTGATCCCTAGTAAAAATAAAGAGAGAATTGCACACCAAGTCCTTTAACGTGGCAGATTGTAGCACCGGCACCCTAGAACTTACACTTTAACTTTGCAGGTCCTCAAACTTGGCATCCGTTTGCACAAAAAGTAATCAACTCTGTTAACTAACGGAGGAGGCTGAGATGGCAGCTGCCATGGGGCTTTTGATAAAAAATTTTGGTCAATGTCCACGCAACAGTTTCTTCTTCATCCAGGATTTTGTAATTAATATATTATGACATATAGATGATGAAATAATTAAAAAGAAATATAAATATGAATAATATATTGCAATTACAATTAAGTTAGAAGTCCTCATAAGATTAACCACATGCTGTCAATAATACCAAGTTCTCACATCCCTAGTCAGCCAACAAACTAATGATTGTGGTGGAATTTGCTTAGCTAGGTTCCAGTTCTCGAATCAGCACGGGTGTTCGTATTTTTTTTGAATTTATTTTAAAATTTAACCGTGCTATAGTTTCAATGCTAGGTCGAGCGCTTGTTGATACTCGATAGTGAGGCGCTTATGGTGACTAGTCAATCCTAAAATCTGCTGTCTCGGTCTTTCAGAGGTACTCAAGGGGTGCTGCATGTGTGTTTGTGAGTGCTACATTTGTACCGTGATTCACAAAAACAAGGAAATTTGTGTACAAATAGTGGATTAGTGTGGCTAGATCAATATGCGGGGTCAACATCTAATACCAGACCCTAGATCTTGTGTTCACATATTAATTAATAACTTAGAAATTTTGATTAAAGTCAGTTACTTTGTGCAAATTAGTATGACCAGATTAGTGGATCCCACTTCACTGGGAGCATGAAAAGAAATATGATATTCAATATATCCATATTATTGGAAGCTCAAAACAAAATACTGATATATTGATTGCACGGATTAAAAATTCCTGTACGAGGAGGAGGATGTTTCTTAAGCACGGGCTAAAAAATTTTGTATCAAAAGCACCGTATCAACTGCCATATCCCAGCCTCCACCGTTAGTTAACAGAGCTAATTGCTTTTGGTGCAAACACGTGCCAAGTTAGAGGACCTGCAAAGTGAAAGTGCAAGTTCCAGGGTGCAAGTGCTACAACCTGCCAAGTTGAAGGACTTGGTGTGCAATTCTCTCAAAAATAAACCTTAGATAGCAGAGAAGATGGGTTTGGTGGCACAAAGACAACTGTACTTGGGTCAATTTGGCTTTATTAGCATGCAATTCAAACACAAGAAAATTAGAAGAAAGCTAACATGTCAATTATATGCATGTTGCAGCGGCAGCATTATACGCTTGGGAGTTGAATCGCCGGTGGACTGATGATATTGCCATGGGCTAACAGTGAATTGAGCATTGTGATTAGTAAAATATTTAAGGGCTCCTTCATTGTTGCAGCAGCATTTGGGGGGGGGGGGGGGGGGGGGGGGGGGGGCTGGGGGGGGCTGCGCAACCAAAGGGTATCGGCTGGGGAGAATGATCTTGCATTGTGGTCGTCGTCTGCCCACTGATCATATAGTGTTACTACGTGGACTGGTTCAATGCATGCGAACGATGGCGCCGCCGTCTGGAAATTCCCGACAGCGCGGCTAGCGGCGTCGCCGGCACAAATTGTAACACTTATCCGCTGGCCTAGCTTGTGAATGCGTCAGCACAATATATACCTATATGTGCCAGCGGAGGCCCTGAAGAACGAGGCAACGATGTTACTAGTACATTGCATATCTCGCCGGTAGATTGCAGCGGGGACTTGCTCCGCAGATTTACCCCGGACGATAGTTCACTACGGGAGCCTGGGTCTTTGCAAAGGCCCAATTACACACGGCAAAATCTTTGCCATGTGTAGCTCACGGCGAATAGCCGACGGCGCATAGACATGACGGCACAGAGCAGTTTGCCGTGTGCCATATTTCGCACACACGGCAAATACCTTTGCCGTGTGTAATATGAGGTACATGGCAAAATAAAGTAGAAGACAGAGCGGGACGGAGACGGCGAGGACACACGACAGCTTTGCCGTGTGCTTGCTACAGCACACAAGGCAAAGTTTAGCTGTTTGCCGTGTGTCGTTGGCCATCTTTGCCGTGTGTCTGGGCCGAGACACACGGCAAAGATGGTCACGTTGCCGTGTGTCCGGCCTTGGCACACGGCAAAATACTGTCCAGAATGACAGTTTTGGTCACTTTGTCGTGTGCCACACACGGTACAGTGACCATTAACTTTTTGATTTCAAATAATCTTGCGGTTAATGTTTCCCAAATTATACAAAATCACAGGCATTGTATATATAAAAATCCACGGCACACGACAACCATCACAAGCACTAGATATATATAAAAGTATCAAAGAAATTCTCAAAGGTTCACAAGTTCACATCAAAGTATCAAACATATAAACACAAGTTCACAACATAACAAAGTATCAAGTTCACTGAGGTGGGTCAAACGGTGGTGGAGGTGGGAACAGCTGCTGAGCAGGGAAGGTCGGCGAGGCGCCCGGCGACAACTCCGGCGTATTCGAGGCCGCTGATTGATTCTGCACAAAGGAAAATGTGAGACAAGAATAAGTTCTCTAAGTTATAATCTCTAAGGTTGTCAAGTGGCTCACATGAGGAGTTGCAGGAGAAGGAGCGGCAGCCGGAGTGAACATGATCGGTGGCACCGGTGGCAGGGGTGGAATCGCCTCACCGAACTTCACAGAAAGGTTTTGAATGTAACTGAACATGTGAGCGACCTACGCTTGAACCGCCTGCTGCTGGGCCACCACCTCGGCCTGATGCCTCGCCGCCTCGGCCTCCCGTTGCTCCCGGAGCCTCCTCTCTTCCTCCAGCTGGGCCTACAATTTTTCATCCTGATGTTACAATGCAAAGCAAATATATGTTGCAATTGAATGAACGAAGAATAAATCAGAAATTACCTGAAATGCATGCACATGGAGCAGTGTCGCAGGTTCTCGTGGGCGTACGGGCCCGGTACGCTCTGTGGTCCTTGCTCGAACCTGGGCAAGAGTGGGAGCACTGGCCGTGTCTATAGTTCCCTCGCCTATGACGAACCGGCCATGCTTCCTGCCTTGGCCCACCCGCATGACGACCTCTGGATCAATAGGCTGGGTTACCGGATCCCAGTCTGGCCCATGGAGTTGCCTTCCCACCTCTGTGTAGATGGTCATGCGAGAGTGGACGGAGGGATTGCTGTACACCGAGGGCGGGTCGTCCAGGTTGTACGTGACCTCGGACGCCTTGCCCTTGCGAGCCAAAGCCCATCCCATGAACTCGGGGCACTCAGCGCTTCCATGTGCCGCAGACTGTGAAAAAAGAACAAGCGGATTACAAAATGAAGCAGAATTGACCGTTAAAATAAAGAAATGAAGCCGCATACCCATCTAGCCCTGTACTCCTCGTTGCTCATGCTGCCTTGATGGTGCGACAGACCTCCCATCAGCAAACGGCGCTCTCGGCCCGCGTTGTGCTTTTTCAGCCAGTCTGGTGTGAACCACTTGGCCACTATGCGCTCCCAGCAAGCCGTGTTGTTACGGCACCACCACGCAGGCACCTACACGTGAAGCAATCAATTGAATGGCATGTATTAAGATCAAGTGAAGCGATGTACTTAATCTTTTCATAAAAGTAAATTTACCTGCAAGTATTGCTCTTCGGTCAGCCTGAAATTTCTTGCCTCTTTTTTGGTGATCTTCTGGTGGAGGAAGATGGCGTCGTAGTTAACGACACACTTGATTTGCGCCTCGTAATGCATGTCCTTGACGAGCTTCACGCATCGAGTGTGAATCACAGTCGATGCGATAGCTTCGAAACCGGGGTCACACGTGTAGAAATCCTGCATATAACCGGGGTCAGTACTATAAAAATGTCCAACGAATGCGATGAGTCAAACTGGTATCCAACGAGATAGACTTACCCAGAGCTCGGCTGCCACCCGGTCCTGCATGTTGGCGACGGGCACATTTTCTGCATCGAAGCCACCAGGGGCGTGGGCGTAGTGCTCCCACGTCCAGGCCAGCTCGTACCTCCCTTTAAAGTGCACCTGACCTGGAAAGTGGTCGCGGCATAAAAGACCTGGGATGCCGTTCACCTTCCGTTTGTGCTGACCTGGGGTGATTACTTTCCAGCTCCTGCCAAAAGTGATTAAGACAAAATATTAGTTTATATTCTAATTTTACGTTGTAAAATTAAAAAGTAATCACAAGATCTAAAGTTACTTACGCTGGCGGAGAGTGTCGAATCACAGGGCGTCCCTGCAAAGGTATCGGCTTATCTGGGAGGTTCGAGGGACCTCGCAACCAGATAACCGGCAGACCCCCTGTCGTGACCTCTGCCGCCTCCTCCTCCTCCTCCTCCTCCTCCTCCGAGGAGTCTGACGACTCCACTCCAAGTATATCCTCCTCCTCCCACTGGTCTACCGCCTGCTCCTCCTCCTCCGAAGAAGAAGAACAAGACTGTGAAGGCTGACTCGGTTGACTCTTCCTTGCCTTCGGGCCACCCTTCCCTCTACCCTTGCCTTTGGTGAACCTAGCCACGGACCCGCCAGCTTCATCTAAAGATGGTGGTGGCACTCTTCTGAAACGAGACGGGCAAGTACGCTGACCGCCGCCCACCATCTTTATTCAGTCACCTGCAAATACAAACAGTAACTAATATGAGCACATGTAAACAAATCACATTTAGATAGATAATCAAAATAAACAAGTAACTAATATCAGCCTCTGTGACGAACCGGATTTTCGTAATCGAGAATCCGACTCTCTGTACCCTTGTGATAGTCCCTGGATCAGTAGCTATCACGTACAGAACTCATCTTAGCATAATATCATAGTCATACGAAGAATATTAGATTACAAGAAGAGGTTTACATCCATACCAAACATGGAAATACGAGTACAGTACAAGCCTCACGGGCTGAGCGACAAGCGGAAGTCCTGCGTAGCGGTAGCTAAGTCTTCGAGTCTTCATCTTCATTCCACAGGCATCCTTGAGCGAAGCAGCGCTACCCATCTAACACATTCGGACCTGAACACCAAGTCCTAACCTGCAACTCACAAACTATCCCCAAGGAATGGGATAGGTTCACGTCACCATCTGTATGCAAGCTTTAAGTGGCCTATAATCTAAAGGGTAAAAATAGATCAAGGAAAGGCTCGGGTTTCCTATGCAGCGGTAAAGTATAAAATACCATCATCATCATCCCCAACTATATCACAACAGCACGGGCTATTCTGGCACACCAGACTCCCGTCTCACCCTCACCACCTTCTCCTCTCGAGTCGATGGGAAAGCTTCCGACCTTTCCCATCTCAACGGCAAACGCCGGACCTTATCCTGAACTAGCAGCTCTCATCCCAACCTGTAGTTTTAGAAGAGGGGGAGGTAGAAAGTCCCAAAACACTAATCAGAAGAAGCCGGTATACAGGGGGTGTCCATGACCGAGGACGCGGCTATACGTATAGATTCTAACTCTGCAGAGCGTGTACACCTGGAACCACTCGGGCTGCGATCGGTTGCAAGCCGATCGAGACGCAACCCACAACCACGACTCCCTAATCAGACCGGTACCATCCTGCATTCCCGGACTTGGACCCATTCAGTAAACCGAACGATCCGGGATCGTGAGTCCCTAGCACCACACAGGCGCTGAGAGTCTCGGAAACAAGGGCTGAACGCAGCCAGGCTCCGTACACCCTCGTGAAAAGGCAAGCCCAATCCTAGCACACTACTCCACAGCAATGGTATCGACTAACTAGAGAATGGCTGGAACCCCTCCCATAAGGGTAAGCGGTGCGTACGTAAAAGTCCTGTAACCAGGTCCAACCGACTCGGCCTAAGCCAGAGCAAGCAAGTCCCCGTCAAATGCGTATCCACATCGTGGTCCGCGAATCGGCACCCATTATAGGTATGGCCGCCCAACGCCTCAAATCCATCCATATCACAAACCGTATCACAATGTACCCGCTACGGTACAGGAGGTGTCCAATAGCCTCCAAGCCCCGACCCGAGGGTCGGTTAATGTCTGCTCACTCCAGCCGGGGGTTCGAAACTCTCCAAGTTTTCCCACCCAAAATACTCACGCCAAGAGGTTTTAAAACCACCACTATATCCCACACATGCAAGCATAGCATAGCAAACATATATAGTAGCGTAGTAGGCAATCAAGGAGTCAGGATATATATAAATAGGCTATGCAGGCTCATCATCATCTCATCAATGCAATAAAGCGCTAGCAATTCTACTTGCAATGCCTAATAGGTACAAAGAAGCAGAATGGGCGTGAACCTGGAGTATCGTCCTTATCTTCGTCTTCAGTGTAGTCGACGTCGTCGAAGAAGTTCGGGTCCTCCGGGGATCCTATTGGACGCAAATACAAATACACGACGACATCTACTAGCAAATAAACTCCAAATAAGAATCAATAGAGATCCAAATAACAGCACACTCTGTTCTAACGTGTTCGTCATGATTTTAGAAAAATACTGAAACTGGTTTCATATTTTTCTGAGCTACGGTTGATTTATTATGATTTTCCGATGTTTAAATCCATTTTCGGGATTTATAAATCATTCCGGAAAAAGAAATAAAAGTTAGAACATAAGTTAGCAGCTGGGGTATGTTAACTGCCGGCTCGAGGTTAAACCGCGAGTCGGGCTGGCGAAGGCCTTGGTCCGGGGTTAATGACATCATCACGGGCCCTGATGATGTCATCGTTGACCTGGTCAAAGTTGACTGGGTCAACGGTCAAAGGGGGGTCAAGGTCTCGGTCAACGGGTCAAAGGCTACCGAGTCAGTCAAAAGGTCAGCGGGTCCACATGTCAACGTGCAGGCCCAAGGGTCAGGTGGGTCCGAGCTGACAGTCAGTGGGTCCCACAGTGGGCCCACGGTCTTACGGGTCAAAAGTCATGTTAGCCACGTGGCGGTCGACTCGGCACCAGGTCGGCGCCATGTGTCGGGCAAAGGTTGGCCGGCTAGGTTTGCGTGGCGGTCACGTGACTAAGTCGCGGACGCCACTTGGCTAGGCCTGAGGTGAAGGGCGCGATTTTAGGAACCTAACGCAACTGGTTTGGCACAAAACGGGGCTAGGATGGAAAAGATATGGATTTTCCAAGGTTTAACCCTTTTTAAATATTAAGAAAAAGGATTTATAAAAGAATAAATCCATTTCTTAAAAGAACAGGGAGCTCTGTGCAAAATTGCCGAGGTGGAAGGACCTTTTCGCGATTAACAAAAAGTCCAAGGGCCTAACTGCAAAAGTGTAGGGGCCAGATTGCAATTAACAGAAACCCCAGGGGGCTGGATGCAAAAGGACCAGGGTCAAAGAGTAAAAAGGGGACGGCCAAGGGCTTAACCGCAAAAGGGTCTAAGGTGGAAGGACCTAATCGCTAAAGGAAGAAAAGCTAGGGGGCTTTCTGCAAAACTGCAAGGGCTCGGCTGTAAACAGCCGGCGGCCGACGACGTCATCCCTGACGTCAGCCAGCCGCACGGGATCCGGCTGCGGCTGCGCACGGTGGAGGCTGCGGTGTGGCTCACCACGAGGGACGACACGTGGCGGCCGGGATCTGGTGTGGCTGGGCGATCCGGTGCGAACAAGGGCCGCTGCAGGCGTTCGTGCGGCTCGGCTCAGCGCGTGACGCGTGGCGAAGGCGACGCGGGGGGCGCGAGGCAGACGAGCGCAGGGCGTTCGGCAAAATGCCTGGGCCGGCGTTCGCGGCGACCGACCGGGGTAAGGTGGCGCGTTAGAGGGTGGACGGCGGCGGGTCTACGGCGGCGAGCTCCGGCAAGGGCTGGCGGGGCTCCAACAAAGGTTTAGCGGCTAAAGCTAGGGCCTTGCGGCCTGGTCACGCGTGCGGGCCCTGGAGCACCATGGCCGCGGTGGACATCGCCGCTCGGCAACGTGGCTACGGGTGAGGTTGGCGGCGGCGGTTCTAAGCTACCTGCAAGAAAAGAGACACGAAGGCCTCCACACCGAGGAGCGCTCGCGCGGGGCACAGGTTCACCTGGACCGCGGCGAGGCCGCGAGGGGTCGGTCGCGGTGGTGCTCACCGTGGGCGCACAAACAGGCAGGCCACCAAGGGGGAAAGGGAAAGGCTTGGGCAAGGATTTGGATTGGCTCACCGTGGGCGCGTCGGTGTTCGCGGCGGGGTAGTGGTGGCTCGCCGCAGTGCAGGGGATCGACGGCGCAGAGCAGGCTCGAGGGCGGCGGCGTCGTGGTTGCGGCGGCGGCGGCGTCGTGGCGGCTCGACGCGGGTGGCGGTGCTCCTTCCTCCCCTCGTCCGGCTCCTCTTGGCGGCGGCGTTGACGGCGAGGAAGTAGAGGCGGCGTTCCTGGGCTTGTGGCGTCGGCGACCGTGCGGAGCGCACGCGCGCGGGTGAAGCGGTGGAGCAGAGCAAGGGAAAGGGGAGAAAGGGGAGGAATCCCCAAGAGTGGCGGCGCGCTAGGGGAGAGCAAGGGCGGCCGCGGTTTTAAGGAGGGGCGCTAGGGTTTGGCTCGCGATGGACGGCCGAGGTCTCGACGTCCGGGCCCTTGGCCACGCGGCGGGATCGGAGCGGCTCGGCGCAGGGGCGAGAGGGCTAGCGCGGCCGAGCTGGAAAGCGGGGCGGCGAGCTGGCGCGGGGTGACACGAAACGGCTGAGGTGGCGGCGCGCGATTGGAGGGGCGCGGCCGAGCGGCAGAACTGGCGCTCGGCGCCAGGAAAAGCAGAGAGGCGCTGGCGTGCTCTGCTGGAAAGGAAGATGGGGAAGAAAGGGGAACATGAGGGCGGCTGACGAGCGGGCCCTACGCGGCGGTGAGGGAAAGAGAGGGCGCGGCTGGGGCTGGCTGCTAGCTGGGCCGCGCGGGGTGTTGGGCCTTGCGGTGCTCGGCTGGGCCGAGCGGAGGTTAATGGGCCGAGAAGGTTAGGCCGGTCAGCTGAGCTGGCCGGGGTTAGAAGTTAGGGGGCCGAAGTTAGACTTAGGTTAGTTTGGGCTGAGCTAGGTTAGGCCCAAGTTAGAGTTAGGTTTGCTAGTTTTCCTATTTGATTTGTATTTGAAGTTGAATTCAAATACAAATCCCACTCAATTGAAACCAAAACAATTTCAAATAAATCCAAATAAATCCAACTCACTCGTGCAAGAGTATGAAAAATTAATTGTGCACAAATTAAATTACTAAGAATTTAGAGAGAGCAATTAACTTATATTACAAATATTTCATGTCTCACAACAATTCACCACAAAAATTTTTAAACTCCGATTTTTCATTACAAGTAACAGACAGCGATTTCGCGGGATGTTACAGCCTCACTTGCACATTTCAAAATATCAATTTTTTGCTTCAAGTTGTTTGGACAAATTTGGCAAACATCATAATTAATACCTATAATATGCACTTATTGATCAATTACAAACAAATTGGGTAAACAATGAATAAATATCATGTGATGCACAGTGATCCCCAAGCAACAAAAATGGTCCAGTGTACAAAAATAAATTTCTCTAACTCCCAAGCAACAAATTTATTGATGTACAAAAATGGTTCAGTGTACTGTGTTCTAAAATAAGTAAGATGACTAGTCCAAGCAAATATACATTTTGCATCATGTGTGTATAGTCAACAGACCAATTTGGATACATTATTTCCAATTTAGATAAAGCTTGACAAGATATCAACAGGCATTGATAAAATTTAACTGTTTTGACAGCAGTTCCATTAGAATCAAAGAAAAATCACAGTGCATCAGAATAATTATGGGCCTTCGTATCGAGTTGCAAGTTACAGAGCGCGACCGGAAGAGTAGATGCAATGATGAATTAATTGCTTCACTACATTTTCCAATCGAGCTTTGTAACATACATAAGCATAGGCCATTGCATCATCACTTGCACCTCTTCTATTGATTTTCTAACTTTTTATAGTATATTCTAACAAGACATCAATTGTTTCGAAAGAGAACAAATTCCTAGCATTTTCTACTATCTAAATTACTAAATGAGAACAAAAACTATCTAAATTCTCATCGAAATCATAGCACACACGACATTTTCTACTAATTCCTAGCATTTTCTACTAATTCCTAGCAATTTCTACTGATTCTACAAATTCCTAGCATTTTCGACTAATTCCTAGCATTTTTTGCTAATTCTACTAATTGCAGGAAACAATGAAAAAAAAGCGCTGAGGGGAGGAAGCGTGGCTTACTGGCAACTGGAAGAGGAAGCGCGCCGGTGGGGGCCGGCCGGAGGGGAGGAGCGCGCTGGAGGGGAGAGCGCGGGCCGGCCGGAGGGGAGGAAGCGCGTCGGTGGGGGCCGGCTGGAGTGGAGGAGCGCAGGCGGCGGCCGGAGTGGAGGAGCGCGTGCCGGCCCGAGTGGAGGAGCGCACCAGAGGGGAGAAGCGCGCCGGAGGGGAGGAAGTGCTCTGGAGGGCAAGAGCTCGGGCCGAGGTCGCGGAGAGGAGGAGCGCGAGCGGCGGCCGGAGCATGGGCCGAGGTCGCGGAGGGGAGGAGCGCGGGCGGCGACCGGCTGCTCGGGGGAGGGGGGGGGAAGGGGGGGGGGTGGGGGGGGGGCGGCGACGGGGCTCGGGTGCGGCGGCGCAGAGGAGATAGAGAGTGGGGGAGAGGGAGCGGCCGGGGTTAAGGTCACGACGTTTGCCGTGTGCCACCCGTCCACCACACGGTAAACGAAGAACATTGCCGTGTGCGAGATCTAAAGCACACAGCAAACTCTGCATTGTTTTTCGAATTTACCTCTACTTTTGACTGTATTGAAATGTATAAAATTTTTACTTTACTCAATAACATTAATACAATTTGTTACTCACTCTATTATATCATTTGATGTATTTATAGATAAATTTAATTTATTACAATTAAAATAGTATAATTGTTGTTAATACATTAAAATTATTAAATAGACCTGAAAAAAATACAAGAATTTAACGTGATATAATCTATGTTGTGTAGTGCCTATACAAAATGTTTTGAAGTCAAATTCGAAATCGAAAGTTTATACGCCTACAAACCAAATCACATCTTTTGCTTATCTGTGGATCTTCTTCGGTGATTGTTCAATTTACAAACATGGGATGTGAGAAAATGTCTGAAACCTCTTCATCTTTTTAGAACAGGCTCCATATACGATAGCATGAGATATTGACAAAGCTCAAGATGTTTGGACATCATTTGGAAATTATAGAATTAAAACACTATTAAATCTTATGTTTGCGGTAATGTTTCGTAAACACGATTTTTAAAATTTTGATTCAACATCGGGATAAGGCTTTACTTTGGATTCAATATCACGGATATCATTTTATAACTCAATTTGCTATATTATTTTATGCACTTGCAGTTCAACTTTCACTTTTACAAAAACAATTGTTTTATTAAAATTAATTTGTTAAATATAGCAAACATATGCAGAAATGTATCAAGTTGGAACATTGAGTGCAAGGCAATGTATGTGGAGTGCAGAAAAAGTTTGAGGGCTAGAATTGTATTTTTTTTGGTAACTTTGCCATGTGTCACCAGAAGACACATGGCAAAGGGCATGTTTTGCCGTGTGTTGGCCGCGTGCGCACGGCAAAGCCTAACGGCCGGCGTTAGTTTCAACGGCCGTGCGCTGAGCCGCGCACGTGTGGAATGATTGCCGTGCGCCTGATGGAGGGCACACGGCAAAGAGTCTAGTTGTCGTGTGCTTTGTCTTTGCCGTGAGCATCAGATCTGGCACACAGCAAAGAGGGTCTTTGCCATGCGCCCGAGATTTGACACACGACAAAGCCTTAGACACACGGCATACATCGGGTTTCCGGTAGTGTAGAATATATACTGTGACACAGTACGTATAACTTACGGCCAATAAAAAAATCGCACCAATGTACCGTACGCAGGAAATGAACATACCAGGGTACGTCGTCGAGGACACGGTACGCTGCGGAGTCATCAATCAAAGCCCTGTAGAGTCTACGGCAACTTCGGATGGACAAATAAAGCAGCCCCACGTCCTGGATTCATTTAGCTGTGAATTTTCGAGGCAATGCCTCAAATGCAGAGTTCAAGAAGCTGCTAAAGATTTGTTCTCCACCAGGTCTTAGCGTGTCGAAGCCTACCTACCCCAAGCGGGGCCTTTCTTCTCAGGCTAAGCCAGCTGCCACGTTTGCGTGTTGTTGGTACGATCGCCCAAACGAGCCTTATCCCTCCCTCCCTCCCGCCCCCCCCCCCCCCCCCCCCCCCCCCCCCCCCCCCCCGCGTCGTCCGGGAAGATGCAACTAAAATCATATACCAAAATCTCCCATAGCTCGAGCGGCGACGTGCGCCGCATGTATGGCTTCAACAACGGTCACTTACATAGGCATCTTCTTCCTCACGGGAAACTCCATCCTTGCGATCAACAGGTCGCGGGGCGACGCCGCCGCGATCGCCTTCGTTCTCGTGTCCTACCTAAGCCTCGTCCAGCTCTTCTACTGCCTGCGCTGGTTCGAGGCGTCGCCCCAAGGCTCCGCGGTCAGGGACAAGGCTAGGTTCGGCGTCTGGTTCACCACCACTCTGCTTACCGCGATGTTCTCTTGGAGGGTCGCCGCTGTCATGCCACGGCCAGTAGCTGCTGGAGTTTTGTTCATGGGCGGCTCCACCATCGCAGGCGGATTCTACACTGTTTTTCATCGTCCCCGGGAACATTGATGAACATCGAAGAATCACTAGGGGGATTGCCAGCAGATACCCTACACGAACTGTTTAATTTCGTCGGCTGTATATAAATTTATTGTTTTTTGTACAAATGTCAGATGGGTGGTTGTATATAATGTAATTGTATATATTGGATTTTGTCCTTTGAGATGTAGTAATAGTATATACAAAAAAGAATTAATTTGCGATTTTCAACTCTTTTTTCAAGACTAGCAAAAGGGCACACGCCACATGCACGTGTTTTAAAAAAATTAATAAATTAATGATGTAGTCAATATGGACTCTTTAGATTAATCTAGAGCGTTCAATCATCATAAAATCTGACGGTGTAGGAGTAATGTAGTCAACTTAGACTCTTTAGATTAATCTAGAGCGTCCGATCGTCATCATAAAATCTGACGGTGTTAAAGGGGTAAGAGCAACCCTGGTACGAAAATTCCGTCGTCCTTTATAGTATAATTATAGTATAGAGATCTCGACTAGCTAGTGAAGCTATCAGCACCCCGCCCCTTGCGGCACGGTTATCGCCCCCACCTCCATCAAATTAGGTTGCATCCAACGGCAGGTACTAAATTAAGTATTTTAAAAGTTGTTGAACCAATATTTACCAAGTTGTTGTATGCATGATGGGTGTAATTTATTCATAAATCCACACCATTTGTGGATAAAAGTTTGTTTGTTTTTAGTAGTATAGCTGGTGCCTTAATAACTTCATCAATGTTAAGATTTATTGATTTGATTAGACGTCGTTGGTAGGGATTATTTGTGTACGCAAACAAGAATGTGTATGCATCCGCATTATCTTCTCGAAATCACTACTATACAAACCACTTTCACAAACGGGCTATCACAACCGGTTTTGAGAAAACCGGTTGTGATAGGGCTATCACAACCGGTTTTGAAAAAACTGTTTGTGATATAGGGCTATCACAACCGGTTGTTAGAAAACCGGTTGTGATGCCCCCTATCACAGCCGGTTTTTCTTACAAACCGGTTCTGATAGGCGGCCGGCATATCACAACCGGTTTTTCTTACAAACCGGTTGTGATAGTCACTATCACAACCGGTTTTTGAAAACCGGTTGTGATGGTGAGCATCACAACCGGTTCTTTACTAACACATTTTTGGAGTGCTAAACGAAATCAAATTTTGTGAACGATCTCGGATGAACTTTTGACCAAAATGAAAGTTGTAGATCTTGAAAAGTTATAAAACATTGTAGTTCACCATTTTTTTTATTTGAAGTTATCTTGTCAACAGAATCTAAGTTTGAAATTTTCAAATTTGAAAATTCAAATTTTGTAAACGACCTCGGATGAACTTTTGACCAAAACGAAAGTTGTAGATCTTGAAAAGTATGAAACATTGTAGTTCACCACATTTTTATTTGAAGTCATTTAGAGCCTCAAATAAGCAATTTACACTCGGAAACATTAATACGAGGGGAATCAAAATGGTATATAGACTCAAACACTCTAGTGGTGCAGTGGTAGAGGAGGCTACACACGAAGCTGAGGTCGCGGGTTCGAATCCCGCTGACCGCGTAGCGAACCGGTTGTGATGGGGTCATCACAGCCGGTTTTTGAAAACCGGTTGTGATAGGGGGGACTATCACAGCCGCTTTATCTCATCCGCCTCTCAAAACCGGCTGTGATGGCAGTTTCTGTAGCAGTGAATGAACAAGAGCTGTGCGTGTGAATGACAAATCGATGAGTCATCGACTCATCGACTGAACTCGTTCAGATCCACCACCGACGCAAGTGCGTGGGCCTGAACACTTTTGACAACCCCGCCGTGAACTTTGCATTTTGTTCGTTTTTTCTTCTCCGAGAGTCGTCATGCAGCATGATACATGCTACCAAAGCACTCGTCCTCATCAGTCGTCACGCAGCCCGCCGCCAAGCTTCGCTCCGCGATCCCTATCGACACGCATGCGGCGCATGCATAATATTTCGCATCCCTTTAATTTCTATCTTTGCAGCTCCGTCATGCGGCAGCGGCAGCGGCACCGCCGCTAGCCTTCGACCTTAGTGCGCCCTGAACGTGTAGCCGCCGTGGCAGCTACGGCCTTTAATTTGCCAGCGTCACCGTGTGGTCCGTGTCGCCAAGAGCCTCAACAAACCTTGAATGCTAACCTCTGCCGCCACCCACAGCCACCGTCCACCGACTCGCCTTCGCAGCCGGCCGATCGAACTGGTCCCCCGACCTTCTTCGAGTCTTTTACCCGTGTGCCAGAAAGATGCCGGTTACCCCTATGCCACAAAAAAGTCATCAGACACCTGTGTGCCATGAGCAAATTTTTTGTTTACGCGTGTGCCATTCCGTCCAACTTCTGTGAGAACTTAACGGTTTCATGGCTCTGACATGTGGGACCCACGTATGGAAATGACTAATTTGCCCTATCTTATTTGCATCTCTATTCTCCTCTTCCTGGTAACTCCTCTCTCTCTCGTGCTCCTCTTCCTCCTCCTGGAACCCTCGCGCCGCCGCTGCTTCCCCCCGCGCTCCCCTCTCCACGCCGCGCGGCAGAGCCCCCCCCCCCCCCCCCCCCGCCGCGCCAGGTGCCCAGGCGCCCGTGCCCGCAGAGCCCCCCCGCCGCGTCCCCCTCCCCCCGGCCGCGGCTCCAGCCAGGCGCACGCTCCCCCCCCCCCCCCCCCCCCCCCCGCGCCAGGGCAGGAGCGGCCGTGCGGGACAGGCAGGAGCGCCTGCGGGCTCAACAGCAAGGTAAATTTTACCCGCAGTTCTCTATTGCTCACACGTATGCATATGTGTTGAGCATTCGTTGTTGTTCATCTGTAGGATGGACGCCGGTTTGGGTAGTGAACCTCCTGACATTTCCTCACAGTGGGAAATTGGTACTGGGCATTCAGTAGAAGTAAGCATTCATGAGGATAGTGAATCCCTTGCTAACCCAAACCCATCAAATGAGCATGTGGGTGTTGATGATGAGTACTTGTACATTGACATGGGTCCTGGACATCGAGCACCTCCCATTTCCACTAGGCAATCTGAACCAGACACATTGGTAGATGAAGTAGAGGAAGATGAATCTTTGTCTGATGATGAAGTAGAGGATGATGACATTGTTACAGATAGATTGCCTGCACGGAAACCTGATGCTGACTATGATAAGAATGATCCACCTATGGCAGTAGGCACCATTTATTCAGACATGAATGCTTTTAAGTTGGCTTTAGCTACACATGCTACCAAATATGAGTTCCAATATGAGATTGAAAAGAGTGATAAAACTCGGTACAGGGTGTATTGCAGTGGCAATGATGTGGGTTTTAGATGGAGAATTCATGCCAGTACTTTGAGTGATGAAGTCACAGTGCAGGTAAATTTCTTTTGTCACACTCTATATGCATCGATGTCATTTTTTAGTAAATAACGTAACCATTGATGTATAAATTTTTTTGCAGATCACAAGGAATCCATACTTGCATGAGAATTGTTACAGCACTAGGAGGGCAGACACTTGTGTAGGAGTGACACAGTTTTGGGTGTGTGAGCAAGTGATTGATTGGTTGAAGGAAGATGGGACATTGGGTGCCAAAGAGCTGAGAAGGAGATTGAAGGAAAAATTCAAAATTGATGTGACCTACAGGAAAGTGTATCTAGGTAAGAACCGTGCTATGGATAAACTTTATGGTCCTTGGTCCAACAGTTTTGACAACCTGTATAGATTGAAGACTCAGATAGAGGAAACTAGTCCTGGATCCTTTGTCGTAATTGATCACCATACCATCAACAACAAAATAAGGTTTAATAGGCTGTTTTTTGCTTTGAAAGCTTGTGTTGATGGTTTCCTACGAGGTTGTAGGCCATATCTTGCAGTAGATAGTACAGTTTTGAATGGAAGGTTTAGAGGACAGTTGTGTGTAGCTTTGTGCTGTTGATGGTCACAACTGGATGTACCCAGTAGCTGTTGGTGTCATTGACTCAGAAACAAATGACAATTGGGAATGGTTTATGGAGAGGTCTGCAACTGGATCCAATGATCCCTTTCCTCCCCAAATTGAGCAACCTCCATCTGTTCATGAAGACATTGCATCCTTTGAAGGCTCTCGGCAGACAGTGCCGACACTAAGGAAGAAGCAAGCCGTCATGAAGAAGTACTCGCCAAGGAGGGCTCCAGTTGAAGTGGCCAACCCATCTAGCCCAGCTTCTAATAGCAGAAGCAAGAAGAAACTCCAGCTTGAATAAATCAAGTGGTGGAACTACTACTTTTGATGTCATTTCAAACATGTATGGTTTGGTGTGATGAACACTAGTGAACTGCTACTTCTATGTGTGGACTAAGTGTGATGAAACTTATTTGCTTACATGTTGGTGAAATGAACTTGTTGCTATGCAATGGTCATGTCTTGTTTTTCCATGTGATATATAGTTACTTGTTGGTATGCAATGGTCATGCACCTATTTTTCCTTTTTCCCAAAAATTATGCCCGATTTTTCCTAATTTTTTTTCACTTTTTCCTAAATTTTTCCACATTTTTCTAAATTTTTCCGCATTTTTTAACATTTTCCCTGTATTTTAAAACATTTTTTATCAATTTATTCCGTATTTTATACATTTTAATGAATTTTCTGGATTTTTATACAATTTCAAAATTTTTAACATTTTTTCTGAATTTTTTCGCTTTTTAAAAAATATTTTCCATTTTCCGCTTTTTTATACGGTTTGAAAACTGTTTTTCATTTTTTCAAATTTTTTTAAGCCACTATTATACACAAGGGCAAAACGGTCTTTTCATAGCCACTAACACCTCTGTTAAGTCTCCATCCATCCAAAATGGCACACGGGTAAAGGAAACTTAGCCTCATGACACACAGGTATGAAGGAACTTTTTTGTGGCACACAGATAACCGGCGTCTTTCTTAATTGCGTAGGTGTAAAAGACTCGCCTTCTTCTCTAAACCCAGCCGGCCGCCGACCTGGACCACCGCCGGCGGCCACCTCGCCGCTCCCGCCCACAGCCCACCTGCTCCCACCCGGTTGCCGGCTCTCACCCTTCCGCCCCCAGCAACTCCAAACTCCACCGCTCCTGCCATTGCTGGCGTCGACACACTCTACCGGCGGCGTTCTCATCGGAGCGCGAGGAGGAAGAAAGCATTGATTGGCCCGAAATCGTCCACCACATATCTGTATCTGCTGCGACGAGATGACCTTTGGCCAGATGACGGCTAGACGACGACGAGTCGCATAGACGACGACAGCGGCGCCCCCGGCGAGAAAGAATAATAGTAGTATGATAAGACGAGGCTCCTGGCCTCGTGGGGGTGCTCGATCGGCGAACGGAACACCGACCACTAACTCCTGCCGTTCCAACAATCAAAGTCAACAACTATCTCTACTACTCAAAAGACCGTAAGGTCATCGTCCACACCTCCCGTGCCCCCGCCTCCCCCGCGCCCTCGCCTCCCACCCCTCCGCGCCGACAGGTGGGCCCTGGGCCAACCTCTCCCTCCCTCCCCTCCCAGTTCTCGCCCCTTTGGTCCTCCGCTTCTCCGCCATGCGTTAGCCATGAGGGGAGCCCTCACCTGCGGTTCCTCGCCCGCCTGTAATCCGCGTCGCGGCGTTGCTCATCACTCCGGCGAGAAGGGGAAAAAAGGTGCTGGGAGCGAACAAGAAGGACAAAATAAGAAGAAAAGTGAGAAATTGAAAAGAAAAGGGGAAGATGAGAGCAATTAAATCGACATACCGATTTGTCTCGCAAAATTCCGTCGGAATTTCAAATCACCAAAGATTAGGGAGGAGAAGCCTGGGGATGACGAGTTGGGGACACGCGGAGCTGGAAGAGCAGGGGTTGCCTAGGGACACCGAGATGGACGGCGGCCTGAGCACGCTGAGCTGGAGGGCGTCGGCTTGGGGATGCCGTCCTGGAGGACGCCATGCCCAGCAGGAAGCTCACAGGGAGGGGCGATGGTGTCGGGCTTCACCCCCACCTCCGTGGTCCTGGGCGAAATTGCCCCGCCCATGTGGTGCTCCTCGTTCCTCAACTCCATGGCTTCCGACAATGGCAGAGAAAGACGGTGGATGCGTGCAGCGGTGGCGCAGATTCGGTACAGCTCCCGGGGAGCGGCGCGGGGAAGGAGCAGTGCGGCGGGGAAGTGGGGCGTAGAGGCCAGAGCGTGGCTGCTGCCTGCGGTGGAGCAGCGAGGAGGAGGCGAGAGAGAACGGCGGCGCAAGCACGATGGAGATGGACAGAAGAGCCAAGGACAGGGACATGCGTTCCGTAGAAAAAGGATAGGGTGTTGACCGGACGGAAAGATAAGATAGTGGAATAAAGAAATGATGAAAAATTAAATAAAGAGAAAATGAGAGAAAAAAGATGAGTTAAAAAACAAAAAACGGCAGCGGTGTTTGAGCAAAAAATATTTTATTTTCGTCTTTTTCACTTCATACAGACTCAAATTAGAAACGGGAATCGTACAATTCATCTATCCAATCAATGGCTACTAGGTGTATCTTGGACATTTGGTATTGTTTATGAACTTATTAAAAATAGAAAATGCCATTTTTGGCATACGTTTTAAGAAACAACTTCAGGTCCTGTTTGGTCCCTGCTACTAAAGTTTGAGCACTTATCGCATCGAAAAGAATGTTACATGCATAAAGTATTAAATACAAAATAAAAAATAACTAATTATACAAATTATGATTATTTTGCAAGACAAATTTTTTAAGCCTAATTAGTCTATGATTTGACAACGTAGTGCTAATGATGGATTAATTATACTTAATTAATTTGTCTTATGAAGTACTTACGAAATCTATAAATTATTTTTTTATTGGTAACAAACCCCGTCTGGCATCCCTTCAACATTTCGATGTAACACCTACTAAAGTTTAGCACATGGATCCAAAGGTATAAAATTTACTCATGTTACATAAAAAGAATCTTACCTTTTAGAGTAGTAAAGGTAGACTAATAATAAAACTAATTACATCTCGTTTAAAAACCGCGAGATGAATCTAATGAGAGTAATTAATCTATAATTAATCCATAATTAGCCGATGTGATTAGTGGATGGGTACGGTTGCAAATCATGGATTAAGTAGGTTCATTAGATTCATCTCGCAATTTTCACTCTATCTATGTAATTAGTTTTTTCGTTTACATTTAATATTTTATGCATGTGTTAAAACATTCGATGCGGTGGGTAAACAATTTATGGAAAGGAACTAAACACGCCTGTTGTTTTACTTTAAAAAAAATCCACAGTCGGAGCTTTTTAGATGGAGCCGGACCCTACGAAGCAAAGTCTTGGTGTTTTAATGCACTGTGTAGATCAGTTGTCCATACTTTTTAAATAATTTATAATTAACCATAACATTAATGCTGCAATATTTCTCTGCCATTTATCACTCTCACGGCTTAATTTGTTATTTTATACTGACTGTGACTCTAAATAATTATTGTTTTGTTTAAATCGGATGTGCCCGTAGCATCGCACGGGCCTTCACCTATAATATTTCAAGAACTGATCGAGAAACACCAAACACGTAAAGAATCTGGTGGCGTCAAACGCAAGTACTCCAAGAGAACGGCAAAAACAGATGATGGATACCCCCGACAGGAAACGACAGACAGAGGACTCTGATTTCGAATGAGACTCATGGATTGTTCAGAAAGAAGGCCCAGCACCCGGCGGCGGCCGTAGCCACTGCCATCGCCCAGACCAAAGTGTCCACCACCGGTGGCATGAGCGGCGCCACCCTTGAAGCGAACATCACAGTGAGCAGCGTCGTTAGCGTCCACGCCGCGCCTTTGATCCTGCCCCTGCCCGCACCGTCGCGAGCTTGCTCGAACTCGCGGAGGCAGAGAAAGAGCAGAACGAGCGCGGAGTCGGCGGCGAGCACGAACGCCACGGAGCCCGCGTCGCCCCAGGAGTTGCGGATGGCGAGTGCCGAGTTAAACGCCAGCACGGCGAAGCCGATCTTAGTTACGCCGGAACATTGCTGCTCCATATGATTCCGGGCGATCTCGATCTGTCCGTCGTGTGGATACGGGAGGAATGGAGAACTGGCGGCGGCGGGAAAGAAAACGAGAGGGCCTTTTTTTAATGGGAATCTTCAGCGGTGTGAACGGGACTGTGAAGCGGCGAATAGCCAGCCATTTGTGCAATCTGGAGTTAGATAGGTGCCGCCGTTTTATTTCCATCTCTATCTAGTGCGTCGGCAAAGACGTGTCGAGATAAATATTCGATACAGCTTGTTGAGCCTGCGGATGGGGACACAGAAAGGAGACAGGCAAGCCTCAGCCTCCATCCCTAGGATTTGCCCATGGTTTTGAGGCGGAAGCAAGAAATGCGGTGCAAAACAGGCGAGCGTGGTTGGAAACTCGATCGTGCGATTTCGGTGGATCGGACCTCAGCGTGTCTTCTGGAACTGCCACCAATAAAGTGGGGAGCACAAGATATGCGTGGCACCAGCAACCACCGCAACGTACTCATGCAGGTCACCGCGTCGGCGTGCACGTACGGTCTAGAACCGCTTTGAATCAAAGACGAGGAAAAAAACAGCAACGGTTCGAGATGCATTGACAGCTGTAATGACCCGACTAATCGACAGCATGCTCTTGAAGGACGCTGACAGGAGGAACTCGACAAGATGACCCAGCAAGAATGAAGGACAGACCACCACAGGGGGGGGGGGGGGGGGGGGGAAATTAAATTCTACGCAGGAATCCTGCAAATGCCGCTAGGACGTTGCCCGATGCAACAACAGTACGAGCTACACATCTTTTTTCTTAAAAAAACGTGATTGCTCCCACATCGACTCTGGAATAATCGCATACTAAGTTTTCTCTATCCCGTCCCGTTGGCGCCATGGAAGCGCTTTCTTCGATTATCCTTATCCCCTTGCAATCTTGCATTTTGGGTCTATATATACATACGCTTGCAACGCATGTCGACGTCGCTCTCCGAAGAAGTATCCTCCAAATTACTCCCTCCGTTCCAAAATAGATGTCATTCTCGCTTCCCGAGAAGTTAACATTTTCAAAATACCGGCAATTATATATTAAAATATATAAATATTTATGCTAAGTAATTAGTATCATTGGAAAGATCTTTAAGTCTAGTTTTTTAACAAATTTATTTGAAGATGAAAATGTTGCACGTTTTTTCTACAAATCTAGTCAAAGTTGAGAAAGTTTGACCGGCACGCATCCCATAACGTCATCTATTTTGGAACGGAGGGAGTATGTTGACATTGACGTACGTCTCCATCTGCCAGGTGACTAGCGATTTTGCATGGCTTGTCCCATCCAACAACCACCGGTACTACATTCAGATGGCGGCTTGCATTGGTGATTGTTGACGTGTACTTCCGGTACTCGTACGTGCCTTTCGTCAAGAACCCAACTAACATGTTAGAAATCACTCTGTAAACTTGCTCCCACTTCCTTGTCTGTAAATTACTAAATTTCCTAACCATATTGACGGATTCTTCATTCCTCGCTCCTCGGTGCGAGCTGACAGCAAAGTCAAGCTTCATGTTCGGTCAAGGCCAGAGTCTGACTCGGGGAGGGAATCACCCCAAAGCGCTTATTCCTTCACATTACCCTCGTACGTCAGCCTCGTCCTGTTGCGCTCGGCTTGTTCGCTTCGCCACGCTGCGCTGAAAAGTATATTGGTTTTGATTGGTGCTGTGCCGATTTAATAATATTATGTGAGGAGAAAAATCTGCTGCGCTACGCATTCTTTTCTAGCTCGGCCTCCAAGGTGATCGGAGGTGTCTGCCTGTGCTTTTTTTTTATACTTGTGCCTGCTTGTGCTTGATGGCGGTTTGCACGGTGGCTTGGGCATTCTATGCGTGATTCCTTCTTCCAGGGGGCGGATGAAAACTAGGTCAATTAATTCATGTAACTAATATTTTATTGTCAACATCATTTAATAATCTCTAACAATTTCAGTTCACAATTAATCAAAGGCTGTGTTTAGTTCGTGAAAAGGGGTGAAAAGTACGGAAATAAATGATACGGTTCTCTAGGTGGATAACTTTTGGTGAAAAAGAAGACCTTTAGGCCAGTCTCAGTGGAGAGTGTCATGAGCATTAAATATCATGCCACATCAACAATTTTGCTGACATGGCAGTGATATTTATGAGGGGAGTGTCATGGGATCAGAGAGGATGTCATGGTGATGACACTCCCTTGGCACAGTTCTCAAAGTTTGCAGTCTTGGCAATCGTGCGATGACCCTCTCCACTGAGACTGGCCTTAGGCCATTCTCAGTGGGGGTTTCATCGACACACTTACCTATAGTGACACATCATCTAAGAGAAGTTTGAAACTATGACGAAACACCCTCCCTCAATGCAAAGTTTCATCTCGTGTTGTTCCCAAGACAACATGCAAGACACAAACTGTCTAGAGTACCGTGTAGAGAGAGTTTCATGAGGATGAAACTCATTTC
This sequence comes from Urochloa ruziziensis, assembly GCA_015476505.1. Taxonomy (NCBI): domain Eukaryota; kingdom Viridiplantae; phylum Streptophyta; class Magnoliopsida; order Poales; family Poaceae; genus Urochloa; species Urochloa ruziziensis. Next base: position 29,507,600 of record CM027126.1, on the reverse strand, counting down.
ACATCTCTCTTCATTAATACACTGCCATATCATAAAAAATGCTGACATGGCAGCCTATTTAATGCTGATGAAACTCCCACTGAGACTGGCCTTACGAGAATCTAAACAGGGCCAAAGCTACGCATGCAGCATATGACATCAACTCACCTGACGACTGACGTAGTATGGAGTATTATGTAATTAATTAAACTCGTTACAATAACGTCACCATCTGCACCTGAGATCGTGGATTGCACCATAGTATTTGGTTATTTTCCAAGGCCACCAAGTCGCGTCTTTAAATCGAGAAGAGTAAGGGGTTCCAGAATCGAGATACATTCGGCCTGCGCTAGTCCGGGAAACAACACACAGTCACACACCGGGGTAGGCGAAGTGGGCACTTCTCCTCCGGCTCAATATTTCTTGATCACACGTACCCCCAAAAAAGACCAAGGCAACGATGTTACTAGTACATTGCAGCCTTTTTTTTACCATATTACTTCGGTGGCATAGAAATTTTGATGGCTCCCTTGTAAGCCACATTTTTTGAGAAATCCCTTCCGTGCCATTAAATTTAATTTATCAGTCCACGTTTTCATCTATATGCTGTTAAGTACGGTTTGAAAAAAAACGATTTTGCCCCTGGTCTCACATATCAGTGCCAATTCCTCTTCCCTTTGTCTCCCTCGCTCAACTCAATTTTCCCCTTCCAACCATCCCACCGCCAGTCTACATGCGAGGGGAGCAGCGGCTACCGCGTCATGTGAGACCAACTTGGTAGTTGGAAGCCAGCGGGCGCGAGGCAAGCGGCATCTCTTGTAGGCACCACGACCGCTCCAGCATCCGCCGGTGCTAGCTGTCGCCCCCCTGCCGCACCGCATGGCCCGTCACCACATCGCGCCATGCAGCATGTTCCCTCACACCACCTACGCTGCTAGAAGGGGTTTCCCGGTGGAGCCGAGTGCCAAGGGGGATGGCGGGCCAGGCGCCAGCACGACGTGAGCGGAGATTGAATTGCCCATATCGACAAGCAGGGGTTGTCCACTGGTTTGTTGCCTCTGAAGAAAATTCAGCAAAATTTTGTTGCACGGAAGATAATTTAGCAAAATTCAACAACGAGTGCAGGATACGGTTGGGAGGTAAGATGTTGACAGGCGGGGCTCACATGCCATAGAGGTGAGGGCGATCCCGGCTCCCGGGGCAAAATCATCGTATCTTTTCCAACCACACTTAACAAACACATGTATGAAAATATTGTCATAATGGCACTGACGGGATAACTCAAAATTTTGAATGGCACTGAAGGGACGAGGGATGTGTCAAAATCTTGTGGCATACAAAGAAATCGTCAAAAAAATTATGATATTTAAAACCTCGTTTTCATCTGAGTCGGCTACGCCAGAAACCGCCACGCCCGTTCCGCTCGCGTTGCCTGGAGGCGACTCGGGCGGAGACGCTCACGCCGCGCTTGCCTCCGCCGCCGCCGCCCCTGACCCCCACTCCTCCTGGCCTCCGGCCTCCTAGGCGGTAGTAAGGAGGAGCGGGGATCCATCTTTTAGCAGATCTACTGCTTCATTAGGTTTCCTTTTCAATAATTTTCCTTTCCTCCACAATAATAGGGTTAGGTCTTGGATCGTCGATTCGATGTTTTCGATTCGGCCTTCTGCATCGTCCTGGTGTTCCTTTATGGGATGTGTTGTTCTCTCTATAGGCATTGTTTTCTCCATTGATGGATCGAGTTACGTTCACCTAACCCACTTTGAGGAGGGATTGGATCCTTTTTCCCTTCGGTGGAATCATCTTTTGGTCACTGGTGCTGGCGGATCTGTTCTTCCGGTCGCCGTTGGTCATGGCCAACGGTGACGTCGGATCTCATGGTCGGTTCAACCTTCAAAAGATATGGCCGATGTGCTTTCGGCGCCCTTTACTCCCTACAGTGGTTGAGCTTATTGCGCCTCTTATGTGGTTTCCACGTTCGTGGAGTCTTCTGTTGGTGGGGACTGCGACTTTCGGGCTTGGATCTGGTGAAGTTCCATGGCGATGGTTTCTCCTTAAGCGGTTGACGTCGCCAGATGCAAGGAAGATGAAGGATGAAGACCTAGTGTTGTGCTTCAATGTAATTTTATTTTACTCCCTCCGTCCTGAATACAAGGCATTCCAACATTCTTGGAGAGTCAAACTTTTTTATGTTTGACCAAAGTTTTAGAGAGAATCATAAAGATTTATGATATCAAATAGATATATTATGAAATTATATTTAATGGAAAATCTAATTATACATATTTAATATCATAAATGCTGATTATATAAATTTGATTAAACTTAAAAAACTTTGACTCTCCAGAAATGTTGGAATGCCTTGTATTTCAGGACGGAGGGAGTATGTTGAGATCTCAGTTTTAAAAGGGGGTCTATATTAATGAAATCCAGCCTCTTTCTCAAAAAAATTTTATAATATTTAAGGAATTTGTTTTTTTTTCATTTTGGAAAATTGCACCGCGCGGGGACTTAGTTTTGGGTCCGCAGATTTACCTCGGATTTTTTATATAAATCGTCTAAAATTAAATGTAATGTGACACGCAGTATAACTTACGGTAAAAAAATAACTCGCACACGAATGTAACGGCACGTAGGAAATGAACATATCAGGGTGTCGAGGACACGCTACGCTGCAGAGCCATCAATCACCAAAGCCTTGATTCATAATTTAGCAGTGAACTTTCGAGGCAATAACCTAAATGCGAGAGTTGAAGAAGAAGCCAAGATTTAGCTCATTCGGATTGGTCCTCCACCAGGTCAGTTCCTACCGCAAATGGGGCCTTTATTTCTTCTCAAGCTAAGCCAGCCACGCTTTGCGTGTTGGTACGGTCGTCCGACGAGCCATCTTCTTACCTCCTCCCTCGCTCCCCCTATATAAAGCAAGCAGCCCTCAGCTCGAGTCCGGCCGGAACACGACGCAGATTAAAATCACACCATAATCTCCCAACGCTCGAGCGCTTGACAAAGGGCTGGTTTGCCGAGTGTCCGAAAATTGACACTCGGCATATTCAGGTTTTCTCGTAGTAAGCGGCGACGTGCGCCGCATGCATGGCTTCAACGACGGCCACATACATAGGGATCTTCTTCCTAACAGGCAACTCCATCCTTGCGATCAACAGGTCCCGGTGCGACGCCGCCGCGATCACCTTCGTCATCGCGTCCTACCTGAGCCTCGTCCAGCTCTTCTACTGCCTGCGCTGGTTCGAGGCGTCGCCCCAAGGCTCTGCGGCCAGGGACAAGGCTAGATTCAGCGTCTGGTTCACCACCACTCTGCTCACCGCGATGTTCTCCTGGCGGGTCGCCGCTGTCATGCCACGGCCAGTAGCTGCTGGAGTATGGTTCATGGGAGGCTCAATGATCGCGGGTGGGTTCTATACACTGTTTTTGTGTCGTCCCCAGGGAGATTGATGAACCATTTGATTATTGAAGAGATATTGTCAGCAGCAGATCCCTACACGAACTGTTGATTTCGTCGGTTGTATATAAATTTATTATTCTTAGTACAAATTTCATACGGGTGGTATTTATTATATTGTATATAATGTAAATGCATTGGATTTCCTTTGAGATATCGATATTATAATAGAGACTAATAGCTATAGGAACATACTGCGTGCCGTGTACTAATGGATTTGTTGAACATATATAGAAAGAATTCGCAATTTTAATTTCAGGTCTTTTTTCAAGGACTGGAGATCTCGACTAGTTCAGCTATCAACCCGCTCCTTTGTGGCACGGTTATTGCCCCAAGCCCCCAACTACTGGAAACTTGAATTTCTCTGTGGGTGTGAAAAACCCATAAGGAAATAGGAAAAACCGTTTCCTTGACAGTGTACCGACACACATAGAATGATATGGAAATTAAAAATTATTAGCATCTAAAGGGAAGGTACTGTGGCATAATTTGACTGTGTGCAACTTCCAATGTATACGCATGCATGACATAGGGTGGTAACGAGATAGAGTTATGAATTATTAGCAATCCACCGGGAACTTAGCCATGATTAGGGTTTAAGGCGGGTTCAGAGAATATATATGTATGTATTGCGTGTGTGTGAAGTGAAAAGACGAAGAAATATGGATCACTACTATATTACTCAAACAAAACACCCTAGAAGTTTCAAAACAAGTAATTATAGTTCTCTTTTGGAGGGTAAGGAAGAAGGTGCTTGGAGATGCTAGCGCCTCACTTTATCTTTTTAAGACACGACCCTTCTCTAATACAACGAAGCCTTCAGATGCACCTAAAATTTTCTTATTGTTTACAGAACGATATTCCCTGTCCAATTGAAATCAAGAGATTATTCTACCGAGCAAGTATTTCGATCCCTTCCACCACGCCTTTGCATATGTTCAGCTCTATCGTGATCTGTACTAGGCTTTATTAGAATCAAGAAAGGTGGTGAACGAAAGCAGCGAAAAAGAGACGAATAGTTTTTTCAGGTAAATCAACTCATTACTGAAGGAGAAATTGGATGTGGTACTAGTAATTGTTTCTCATATGTGTTTCTCATATGTCGAATCCATACACGTTACACTTTAAATATGTTTCGCAACAGACAACATGTCTTTATATTTTGAAGACGACCCTTAATAATTAGCTTGTCTAATACAACGCGCAAATACGTACCCGCTCAATAACTTGCTCGCCACGGTCCTTATAACCGAAGACAGAGAGCTGCTGGTCGCCGTTGACTTTGTCATGCCTCATCGGACACGTCAGCTAGTCTTTCCATGCATAATGTCCCCATTAGCTTCTACGTACATGGATCGCGCCAATCACATGCAGTTGCATAACATTAAACACTAGCTAGGACAGCTCTCATGCCGAGTCTTGCCGCCTGACACACGACAAAGACTATCGACGCGTGATGACCTTACATGTGGGCTGCGAAGCAATGACCGTGCTTCCTGCGAGAAGGAACCCCAGGAATGTTGTTGGCCATGAGGCCATGCATGCATGATGATTGGCGTCGCTAGCTTAGCTTGGAAATTAAGCATCTCGGAACGAAGTTCCTGAAAACTTCCTTGGGCCAGTACTAACACTTGAATTTAGTACCGGGCGCAATGCACAGTGCCTCGAAAGCTTTTTATTATTGGATCAAAACACCACTCGGTACTAAAACCCACCATTTATAGTACTAAATTAAACCCACCATTTATAGTACCGTTCAGTGTTTTGATCCGGTACTAAATAGTTCTCCACGAATTACTTCAAAATTAAAGCATCTCCCATTCAATCGCCTATGATGTGTACGTGGGATGCTAAGGAAGCTACGCGCGTGGCCAGGGTTCGAATCTTTGCAGCCGCTTATGCGCATTTACGCATGTGACTTGTGACTTGCGGCGGTTTGAAAAAAAAATTACTTCATTTCTTTGGCGCATAACTATTTAGTACCGGTTAAGCGGTAGCAATTGCAAAACCGGCCGTACTAAAGGGGGTTTATGCCCGGCATTAAAGGTTGTTTTTCTAATAGTGTTCCAAGAAGTAGCTTACTCCGATTTGGTCACGCCAATCAATTCAAAGTGACGCAAGAGGACACTTAATATAACGATCATATGATTACTTAGAGCCAGTGTGTTGTCGTCCGCTGGAATAGCTGGATCTGCTGGATGCTATCATGCTCAGAAGACGCAAGAGGACACTTAATATAACGATCATATGATTACTTAGAGCTAGTGTGTTGTCGTCCGCTGGAACAGCTGGATCTGCTGGATGCTATCATGCTCAGAAGACTGACTTGTACCTGCATATGCATGTGTGTGTTTGAGTGCCGTGTCGATTCCTAGCTAATTTACAAGCTGATGGAAACTTGGCAGCTCTAAAGACTAAAGGGCGAGTGATGGACGAAAAGAAAAAAAATATATACGAAGTATATTGTTGTTGTGACGACTTACCAAGGACGCTTCACTTCCCAACAGTTTCTATGGTACCATTCGACATTTCGACAGTATAAAAGGCAGCTAATCGGTAAATCGCAAGGTAAGGTTTTTCACGCAGTGGACATCTTGTGTGGAATCACATTTTGATCAATTAGCCAATAGATCCCTGAATTCTCACCGGCTAATCAATATGTGCATGCATGTTGTCAGCCGCAATCCTAATATGACCCTAGCCCGTGAGGAGGGGAACCGACGCGCATGTGAGTGGGCCCCATGCCTCCCTCACCCACCTGCCTCCCACCACAATGGGTGAGGTCTTTTTTTTCATTTTTATTTTTTTCAAAAATATTTTTGCGAAAACTTTTCTTAAAATATTTTGTCTTCCTCTTTTTATTTTTTTGAAATTTTTCACGAAAAACTTTTTGGATTTTTTTTGTTGAAAACTTTTCTAGAAACATTTTTGAAAAGAATTTCGAAAAAATTTTCCAGAAAAGGAAAGTGAGAGGGAGTGGGCCATACCCAAAAACGGGTCGCCCAAACGGAAGCCTCCTTCTGGACGCTCGTAAATTAGGATCCCCATTGTCAGTCAAGATGTCATTCAAACGGGTAAAACGTAAATATTGTAAGTAGGCTAATTTCAGATGAAAATGAAACTAAAGAAGTCTAAAAAAATAACCCAGACGATTTCGTTCTCATATATTATCACATAAAATGCGATTTATGTGATTTGTTCTACGGGACGATTCGATCCACAGAACAAAATGTGACTAATCAGACAGACCACGGATACACAGTAGATCTGATCACTTCTTCTCATCAACGACGTAGAGCAGGTGGTACGCAAATCCGATGACGGCGGCGGCGGCCATGACCCACGCCACGATCGTATAGCTCAGGGGTGTGACAGCCCAGAGCTTAATAAGATTGATAGAATACTCATACCAACAAGTTGTAACTTTTTTTCCGAAAGCTCATCTCGAAAGAACTCTGAGGTTAAGTGTGTTTGGCCCGGAACAATTTCGGGATGGATGACCGACAGGGAAGTCCTTCACGGATGCGCACGAGTGAGGACAAAGTGCGCAAAAAACATCTGTTGATCTGTGTGGAAAGTTTTGAGATCCTAAAGAGCTGTCAGGTGTAAACAGGCGAGACATTACAAGGGGCATCAGCGAGGTCATCTTCCAGGTGAAGGCAGTCTAGAGTGTCGCGGAGAGGACCCACATGGCGAACCTGGCCTGGCCGCGCGCCACGGACCCAAGCGGCAACGAGCACAGGGCGAATCAGAAGAGGAGCTGGAGGTTAATGTGGGTGTAGGCGATGAAGGCCACGTCGGCGCGGCCGGCGCTGCACAGGGCGAAGAGGGCGACGAACAACACCGTGGAGGCCCAATGTGGGTGGCGAGCGCCGCTGCTCGCCGCCGGCGCCGTGGCGGCGGGGTTCGGGGTCCGACACGAGGACCGAGGAGGGCTTCGCGTTCGCCATGGGCTGTGATGATCGCCGTGCAGGTGCAGGGTGGGGCGATCAGAGTTTCAATTTCCTGGGAAACTCGAGTCAATTCCGAGAGTCGATCGAGTACGGATCAAATCATGGATTGACACTTTTGGCCGATACTGGACCCGTTCTCTGAACTTTGAAATTTTGCCAAGTCGTCTCAAAGGCCAATTGCATTGGAACTCTGAAGCTTCGCCATAATTCGTGTGCTCAAATACTAAATTTGACCATATTGCATTACTGGAAGTGCTGATGATATCGGACGTGCGTGCCCTAACAATGAAATTCATCTCATCTGATGAACGCTGTTTATCTTAGTCAATTGCATTCGAAACATGCAGAGTGTGTGCTGAACGTACTGAGAGCTAGCTACTGCTCCCGTTCACCTTGGAATATTTTTTTTCTTTTCATGGAGCACACGGGTAGTGTGAGGTCCGTGTCACACGTTTAGTCACACGAGTAGTCATCTTCGGCGGTGCCGCCTCTTCGCTGTGTTAATCTATCAACCTATAGCTCGTTTATCACTGCTGTCATTGTTGTGCCTATCACTGTCGTTGCAGGCTTGCAGCTACCACCCTCCTGCTCCAAGCCTCCAAACTAACCGCCGCTCTGCTGCCATCCAACCATCTCCCCCTACAAGAGTACGACCGGTAGCCCGTGCTGTAGACTATTGCAGAGACGGCCAGATGGGATGCTCTTCAGTGCCATGTGCCACCAAAAGTCAGAACTCAAAATCACAAGTTTTGTGATCGGCCAGGAACGTGATGTGATCGACCAGACTTTATAGAGAGTGTCTGACTTGACCCATCATGCTCCATGGAGACAAAAAAAAAGTGGGTTTGCCCGCAAAAAATGAAAGAAAAAGAAAAGAAAAAAAGCAGTTGGAAGGTTACAGACAAAGTCTTTCATGCTAAAACATGTGATCACCAGTACATCAAACGCATAGTGCAACTTAAGACTTCCAAACAATGGTTAGGACTTAGGAGTGCACATGCCTGGAAGAAACAATGCATACCAACAAGCATGTCATAGTCCCATGCTGCTTTTTATCGTTCGATTGTATATGCACTAGCTAGCGCAATCGCACGTTCCTAGCTCATGATAAAGGCATTCTTCCTACTACATGTGTAATGCTTGTAAAATTCTTCCTACGACGGTGCCAGGATGCACCGTCTCCTTTCTTGGAGGCGTTGACGCGAAGACCTCAACAATCAACATCTAGGGACATTTCTAGGTGAAACCAAAGAACCAACGCTGGATCGGGAGGTGGCAGCGTCTTGACGGTGCTATCCTCTTGGGGCGTCGCTTTGGAGTCCTTTGGATGACTGTACCAGAGTTGGATTGAAGCGGGATTGTTGTGCTGCATGGTAGAGAATGACTCAGTACGGTGTCTACGCAAAAAGATCATCAGGACCGAAGCAAGGATGAAGAAAGGGCGTAGAAGAAGCTTGAAACTTAGTCCTTCTAATTTTCTTTTCTAGTCTTTTTCTTTCAATTTTGTTTGTGTTCCTTAGTTTGAGGCTTGAGTCTAAGTACTCGTGTATTTTTTGTCTATGTGGTTAGAATGGTTTTTTTTGTAGTCATAGACATTCAAACATGAATGTTCAAGACATGATATTTTCCTTAATAAAATATATGCTTGTATTGGGGCGAGACACCATTGGCACGGGTCGTCAGCCCAGTGATCAGGATGTAGGTGGAATTATACTCGCGCGCGATGCTGTCAGGAGGGTGCGTGTAACAGCCCAGCCCGTAGTTGGGCCTAACAGGCCGAAATAGGAGCCTGGGCCAGTTGGCTGGTACTGTAGCTCCGCTCGGTTACTGTAGCATCAAAAACACTGTGCCCAGGAGCGATTGTCCCATATCCGAAAGCGAGAGCGAGACAGACCGGCTTAAATACCGAGCCTTGAGGAGGCTGTTAACTCCGGTTGCAACCTTTTGCGCGAAGCGAGAATGAAAGCCCAAGAGAGTTAATTAGCAGGTATGGCTCATTCAACGTGTAGAGTGGGTCTCTTAGCCGTCATCCCGGGCCAGTTGTTACATTTGGTATCTAGAGACCGTAAGTACGGGTCCTGATTATGAGCGTACGGACTGGATCCTGAGCTTGTGGCCGTACGGACTGGATCCTGAGCTTGTGGCCTGACGAGGTAAACGAGGACGTCGAGTACTTAGGGTGGTGACGGGTCCCGATTATGGGCGGGTTCGATGTCTCGACGAGGACGTCGAGTTCTTAGGGTGGGTGGTTGTAACAGCCCAGCCCGTAGTTGGGCCTAACAGGCCAACTCCGGGTGTAACCTTTTGGGCAAGAGAGTTAATTAGCAAGTGTGGCTCATTCAACGTGTAGAATGGGTCTTAGCCCGTTAGCCGTCATCCCGGGCCAGTTGGTATAGTGCGGCGTGACCCACACCTAGTGCTTTGCTGACGCACTTGGGCGCTGGTGTCAGCAAAATTCCTACAAGACCAGCCGACCAGGGATGCAGGGAGGACGGGATCTTTTTTTAGCAAAGCAAAAATCCTCTAAACGCCTACTCCCTCTATCCCTTAAACAGTGTCGTTGTTGGTGTACGTGTTACAAATTTGACTCGATTTGTAAGAAAAATACGTACAACATTTGTATCTCCAAATAAATTTGTTAAAAAAAACTAGACTAAAAGATCTTTTCAATGATACTAATTATATAAAAAATATTAATCATTTTTAATATAAAATTAATCAAAGTCACTGAGAATTGACAGTCTTTTAGGGACGGAGGGAGTACAATGGTATTTCTGTTTTATTTCATACGAAATATCATCTAAATTCTAATGTATATATGCAACTACTATATATCTACCGTATACCGGAGGATGCTTCATTCAGAAAGCGGTGCGCGCTCACCGAACCAGTATTCCCATTCTCTCTGCTTGTTTTTCTCTTGGCGGCTCGGCTCTAGGAGTGTGTAATAATTCTAATGAACCAAGCTCTAATGCTTCATAAAACCATGCAAACATGCAACTACTCTATCAATAAGTTGAAACTTCATAAAACCATATGTGACGTACTCTCTGCTTGTGGTATAGAACATTAAACTTACTGTGATATCTACAACTGTGGGTTGTGAGATATGCTTTACTGCCAGGAAATATCATTACAATCTTTTTATTATATCTGATTTGATTTTATGCTAAAAATTTATTGTGGTGTCCACATGGGGGTAAAAAAGAACATTTCTACTCTTGGTTCCATCCATACGTGATTGGCCATAGATGTTTGATCCCGTCTTCAAATTGATATCTTTTTCATAGGAATCGGACGGAGGCAATTTCTATAGGAAAATCATAGGAATCGAATGAAGAAAAATTACAAGAAAAATGTAGCTCTAGACGAGATCTACTGACTTTAGTTGAAGTTGAGAACTTTTTATATTCTCAAGCCATCTTGCTAGGTAGCTAAATATTGTTGTTGATAGATAACCTACCAACATGTGAAGTTGATCATCACGCACTTACATATTCCTGGGCCGTTGCCTTTTTTATTATTTTTATTATTTTAGCAATGGTTAATGGTGCGCGTATGAACCTTGCTTCACCTAGATGATGTTCTCGATCTTGACCCTACGCGCAAATGAAATCATATAGTCTCATCTATCCGAAACCGTCAGCTAGTCATTACCGTGCTCAGCCTTTTGCCTTGCCAGTCAGGGCAACACAACACACGCTTTTGGTAGCTAGCCAGTGACGCAGTCCGTCGTCGTGGCACGCCAGCAAAAGTGGTAATTCTATTAACGTTTTCGCTCAATGATGGTAAAATTGTATCGACAACCACTAAAGTGATATCTGAGGAGGTGTCATCCGTTATAATGGTAAAATGTTAAATTTCCCTTACTTCAGTTAGCTCCTTCACGCACATTTCCATTTCCCTTTAGATACGGTACGTCACCCGTGTGAACTAATGCGTGCATGCAGCGACGTATGCTCAATATATAATGTTTTATTCTGTTTCTCTTTCATTAATATTCGATCCAGGCGGTAACTTGAGATTAATTACTTCGTTGCGATACGTTCTGCCCTCCTTGTAAGCTAAGGCACGGTACATCCTGCTCAGTCAAAGCTTCCTTCGTAAGACCCTCTGTACCGTGGCCGCCACGGTTTTGTTATCTATATATAGACAGAGATATCGCGGCATAGTAGTTCAGTTCGTTGTTGCAAAATTAAAGAACACGAACCATGGCGGCCTCGTCATGGACCATTTCCGTGGCCGGCTTTGTCTTCCTAACCGTGAACTCGACGGTGGCCATCTACAGGTCGCAGGGAGACGTCGCAGCCGTCTCCGTCGTCGTCGCATCGTACGCCTGCCTTCTCATGCTGTTCTGTTGCCTGTGGTGGTTCGAGGCGGCGCCTCCCGGTTCGCCAGCCAGGGACCGGGCGAGGGTTGGCGTCTGGCTCACGACCACGCTGCTCACGGCCATGTTTTCATGGCGGGTCGCAGCGCTCATGCCGGGGCTCGTGGCCGCCGCCGTCTGGTTGATGGCTGCGTCCACGGTGATCGGGGGTTTCTACGCGCTGTTCCTTCTCCCCGGCCACGCAGGGGGCTGAAAATTAATTGATGGTCAGAAATAGTTGTAGCGAACACTTGAAGGACATGTACAGTCGAATGACACTGTAGTTATTCAATTATACATCTGTTGGTGGCCGGGTTGTTGTGTGGGGTGTGTTTGTACTTGTAATTATTCAGTTGTGTAGGAACTCCAGTACGTATGATTGTATGAAAACGTTGTGACGAAGCTAAAGAAGGAAAATGGAGAAAGAAATTATTTGTGTGGAACATTTCACACTTCCTCCAAGTACATATATGATATATGCATATGGCCGGTGTCCTATATATACACGGTATACTCGCCGTGATGGGGATCAGGTGACGACTTTCCGCATAGTGGTATCATGAGGGATATACATGGTTCGTTAGTCTCTATGACCATGTTTTGTCACTAGCTCGACTTCTAACATCACACACATATCTAACTTTGAGTTTCTTGTAGAGTGATTAGGTTGAGCGCAAAGCAATAATAATGGCGGCACCAGCACGGCATGAGAAGACATGGGAATTGGAAAGCTTTTTTGTTTCGGATCGATGAGGCGATGCCGAAGGCATCATGGGGAGAAGCACTGCCAGCCGCAGGCATCCAAAATCGGACGCCAGGCAGCTCCGCACAGGCACAAAGCAAACAAGCCGTGCGCGGCGTGCATTCTCCTGTCCGCTCTTTTGGTCCGGATACGCATGCATGTAGTAAAGCCACGTATCCTGTTTTTCTTCCTGGACAAGGAAAGCAACACCTGACGTACGTACGTCTCTATCATCCCCCAGGTTGGTCTTCAACTTCTAGGAGGTAGCGCAAGCTAGAAATGCTAAACCACACGTTATTACACACGTACCGTACGGCGGTCGTCCGCCCAAAGGAGGATAGTGTGAACTGCGAAAGGTCGTGCTGCATTTCCCTGTGCAGCTAGCTCAACTGCATGCCAATCACGGTCGTCGTCTGCCCCAATTGACGGGCCGATCGAGAAGTTGTAGATGATTTTTTTTTTTAAGGAGGAGGTTGCCTTTCGTGTTTGCCGGTTTTTGTTCTTATTACAGAAATACGACGTGCACGAAATTCGTGAGGCATGTCATGTTCCGGAGAAGGGAACACAAGAAATCGACCTTTCTTTTTCTAACCGCGACTTGACGTGCCTGCAAAGCCGAACCAAACCAAAAGTAGCACACCCGGCAAGGTGCATGGTGAAATGAATTGAAACTTAAAGAAAATAAAGAAAAAAAAAGCTTCTTTTGCTTATTGTTCCAAGTACACTTTTCCTATGTACTAATTCGCTTTCAAATGCATGCAGCAGCGAGGATTACAACAACTAATAAGGCATCTTTGTTTAAAATATCACGTGTTTAAGAAAAATATAGCGTGAGAAAGAGTCATAGGGCCTCACGTGTAGCATGAGAAAGAGTTCTGACTGCTCGCGTACTTGATCCGTAGGTGCACCTGTCAGATCAATGTGTCTTTTGACGATTAACTGTCAAAATTTTTTCGTCCTTTAAAGGGCACGTGCCTGCACGTGTTTTAGAAAAAAATTATTAATTTAGATGTGTAATCTACATGGGCTCTTTAGATTAATCTAGAGCGTTTGATTTTTCTCCAATACACAGGAGAGCTGCGCATTATTGTATTAAGAAGAAGAAGCAGAGTTCAAAACTTACAGGAAACTTGCACCATAAAAAGGCGCAAGAGAACAGCCACACGACCTTAGATTAATTTGATCATCATAAAATCCGACGGTGTAGGCTCAAAGGTGAGATTTAGTCAATATGGACTCGTTAGATTAATTTAGAGCGTTGGATGATCATAAAATCAGACGGTGTGAGATATAGATGACGACGGACGAAACGAAAGACGACGGACGAAACGAAAATTTCATCGTGCTTTATAGTATAGATAGATAGATACACAAAAGGCCTTTAATTTCTTTCGCCCCTCGACGCTTCTCCGAATTTCCCTGCTAGCTGCCTTACTTGTCAATTGTCATGTAAGCTACCTGCTAGTGCTAGCCTGTTTTCTTGAACAACATCTACGACGACCGCGTCAGCGCTGCAGTCTGTAGCGAAAATTATTTATATGGACTCAAATGCGGTTTACACGATCACGCGGTTGGGATTGCCTATATAAGCTAATATACGCGTGCCTACTACGTCCAATATCGTCTAGTAGCTACTCGATCTTCCTCACCGGCAATTAGATCATGGCGATTCGCAAGTCTCGCGGTGACGCTGCCGCGGTATCCTTTGTCGTCGTCTCGTACAGTCGTACCTCAGCCTCATCCTCTCAAGCGCAACCGATGCCCTTTCCCTCGACAGCTGGAGTCCGATCTTACTCGACAAAGTTTGCACTAGTTCACAAATTCAATGATGTGGCTGCACCATGATTCGTCACAAATCCAATGGTAATAAAGCCAGTTTGCCCATGTGGTGATGAGGTGATCACTTCTCTGCCAGCGGGTACGTACTGTGCTGTCAAAAGTCCGAACTTTGAACATCCAGCGGGGTGTTATCAGCTGGTACAGCTGCATGCTGGACGCTCAGAGAGTACTGGTGCCAGAACAACCATGCATGTTCTTCCTCGCAAAGAAAAAAACGGACGATCGATCATGCATGCGAGAATTCGGCCTAGACCTAATTACACATCCATCCTAAAGCATGATTAGAAATGCACGACGCATGTCGGAACTTGGACGTTACGTCCTAACATATATGACTGGCAGATTTCACACGCCTTGAAAAAGATGACACTGCATCCCTGACAAAGTTTCACATCAGAATGATTCAGACATCACTAGATGGAGAAGTTTGGTGGTAAAGACATGGAAAAGGCAGTCGGAATCGGTTAGCCAAGCGTTGCGCCGTGTTGATTCCTATAATACCGGGTTGATGTCTAGTCTTGTAGTAAAAGTGAGAATATAATGTGCACACTACCAAGGATGCATCCCTTGGCACTTTGTTGGGCTATTGGTTGGGTAGGAATGGTGTTATTTTCAAGAGAACCACTCCACTTAAGTGCAGGTCATCTTCAGGATCAGGTGCTAGTCGCTGCTATCTAAAGATGTCACTGTGATAAAGATATTCAACAGGTTTGGTTGGAAGTTCAGGAATTGAATCGAGAACAAGCCATTGTTCTTAGTTTTATTCTTGTTAACTACTGAAACTCGACTAACGTGCGACGACGCTTTGGCAGTCTGTGTGCTGCACTTTCTGTATCCATTGGCTGTAAGCTTTCAAATTAAACTGTGATTCTTGAGGCCGGATTTTATTCCTTAATAATAATCTAAAAACCAAGCACGTTTCATGTGCTTCCCGCTACATTCCTATGGTACGATTTCAACAACTACTAGCAGAAATGCTGACTACTAATCCGATAGAAATTTTCACGCATGCAGAGGAATCGATTCTTCTATGAAAAGCAACAGGTCCCTTATAATTCTCATCATCCAGGTGCATGCAAGTCAACCCAAGATCATCCCAACTTTTCAATTTCACAAGCAAAAGAATTCAGATGATCCGATTCCCATACCCGAGCCAAACGTATAGACTTCACTCAGTGCTATGTTCAACAAAGTTCATTATTGCACATCCGGATGGCAGCGCTGGTTGTAATGAAAGTTCAGTTGATGAGTCTACGATGATACCCACCTCTTTTTTCCCACTAGGGGCCATGTCCTAATTTCATTACGAAAAGTAACGAAATTACAGCAGTTCAGACCAACCGTTTGCGAAAACTTATAGAAATCCTAGCACCAGAGAATTAAGCATGCGCAGAATCAAAATAGAGAGCACGTATAGTAGTACACAAATCCGATGGTGGCGGTGACCACCGTCCACGCCAAGATCGCGAGCGCCGCCGTGGGCATCAGCAGTGACCACATCCTCCAAGTTACGGAGGTGGTGAGCGTCGCGGCGAGGACGCACATGAAGAGCCTGGCCCTGCTGCGCGACGCCGACCCCGGCGGCGAGCTCTGGAACCGGCGGGCCGACCAGAAGAGGAGCAGCAGGTTAAGCTGGGTGAGGGCGACGCTGAACGTCGAAATTCCCACCTCGTCTCATCAAAGACAGATTGGAACTCTGAAACCTCTACATTTCGTATTCTTGTGCTTAATTGCCCCCCCCCCCCCCCCCCCCCCCCCCCCCCCCCCCAAAAAAAAAAAAAAAACTGTGTGCTCAAACACTAAATTTGCGCGGCCGATCGATGAATTAAGGGGTCACACCAACATTGTCACTTCGCAGGCTTCTCCTTCCCATTTTATTTTGGGTTTATTTGATACACGCCACAGTTATTTTTACGGACGTCACTACTGTTACGTTTATAGCAACGACGTCATTACAACTTTACTGTTATTCGATGACGCCATTTTCTACATTTTTGAAAATCGGCTCACATGCATGCCACCATAGTTTCGTATGGACTAAAAAGCCCCCCTACAGCTCTCTCTCTCCAACTCAGTTACACGTGGGTTCCATGTGTCATCTCCTTCCTCCCTTCTCCAGTTCAGCTAACCCGTCGCTCCCTCCCGGGTCCTCGTTGTCATACGCAGCCAAGGCGGCGCTCTTCGCTGCGCTTGTCTCCGTCCGGTGCTGCAGGGTGCGGATGCCGACGTGGGCCGTGCCGGCCTTCGACGGCTTGCGGCATACCTGAAGCTAGAGCTCTTCGTGGCCTCTCCACCGCGACGAGTGAGCCTGGGCGCCACGTCCCCGTTGCGGTGCGCAGAGAGCATCATGGCGCCAAGGAAGAGCGTAATGGGGACGAGGAGCAGGACGAAGTAGCAGTTCTCAATCCCGGCGGGGGGTGGAGGCCGAGGGCCGTCGGTGCGCGAAGAGGAGGAGCTCCTACATGAAGGCGGCGGCGAGGAGGAGGTCGATGGGTGGGAGCGAGAGGGGCGCGGCGAGCGAGGTGAGGGAGTAGACGAAGAACAACGCAGAGGCGGCGAGCGTAGGAAGGGAGATGTGGTGCGCAGAGATGAGCGCGAAGAGGAGGCAAAGCGCGGAGAGTGCCGTGGCGAGGAGGTGTCGAAGGTGCAACGGTGTGGCGAGGCTGCACGGGAGGAGACGGTGGTCGCCGTTGTTGCCGTAGCGCGCGGGCGGGATGTGGAGCGGCGGATCTAAGAGCGATGGGTAAGATGAAGCGGAGAAGGGAGAGAGAAAGGAGATGACGCATGGGACCCATGTGTAAGTGAGTTGGAGAGAGATGTAGGAGGGCTTTTTAGTCCATACGAAGCTACGGTGTCTTGTATGTGGGCCCATTGGTCCAAAAGAGGTAGAAAATGGCATAGATCGAATAACGACAAAATTATAGTGGCGCTGTTGCTATAAACATAATAGTAGTAGCGTCCATCAAAGGTTAGAAGCACATCGTACAACCTAGAAATATGGTGAACCAAACAACTCTCATACCAGTATACTATATCCACCACCATGTATTAAATTAAGTTGTTAGGAGGAAGAATACGAGCGAAATTACTACTGCTCAGCAAATTAAATATGAGCAGAGATACCTGGTGCAGGCTCAAGCAAATTACAACTATACAGCTTACTCAAACAAACATGACTAGCTAGCATAGCTTTTGGATATATTAGCCTAATAATAAACTAAAGGAGTTTGTATTAAGAGTACTTGGCTATACAGCACGCATAACGTATTAAAGCAGAAGGGAGAATGCATTGTCATTTGAACTCTCATCGTATATCAGGACACGAGTCTGGACTGTCAGCAGATCCAACCATAGCCTCACGATGATCTCTAACCTGCTTGAATTTAAAAGCATTACAATGAAAAGTGCAGGATAGAACATGTTTATTTTAAAATTAATATCCAACAAGAAATCAAGCTACAACTTATTCAGCATGTCAACCATTTTTTTTATTATGAAGTCATTATCACAATTTACCGTATTCAGTTTGCTAACACTTCTTAGCACGATATAGTTTCACTATATTTGCATTATCATTAGCAGTACAGGAATTACTAATACTAGTATACTACTACTAATTTGACAAAACTAAAAGAACTACTGTATTGGTATAAGTAGTACTAGTAGTGCTGCAGCATCTGTAATTAGCTACTTGGAAAGGAGTACGAGGCTAGAAATTGCATATCTGAACCACAATGATACCATTAGCACTACAGGAATTACTAATACTACTACTAATAATTTGACAAAACTAAAAGAGCTACAGTATTGGCATTAGTAGTACTAGTACAGTGACTACTACTACCACTACATGTTGCAGATAAAAAGAATGATATGGTGAAAAGAAATGTTCAGAAAATAATCATATTTTGAACAGATGTTTATCTCACAAATGTAATAAAAATCAAGTATATTTCTTATATATAACTAATGTAATGCACATTTGGACTTGAAGAGACCCCTAAATTATACCCACGGAAATAATATCCCTTAGAATACTAAAATCCGTTGTACATATGCATTTCAAAATACTAAAATGGCCCCATAGCTTGTTGAATTACAATGTCCAGAGCTATGGGATCAGAACTACTAATAAGTTTTCGTCTGTATTCAGTGAACCCTATGGCTTCTGATGGATCCATGTCAGCAAGTGGAGCATTTTCTTTCTCATTAGTCCATTGGCTTATGCTCTTGCCGTATTCAGCCATGATGAGTAGTATAGCTGAAATGAAACCGGGATCTGATAAAGAAAGTGTTTGGCATTAGCACGGTATAGTTTCACTGCATTGGCATTAGTAATACTAGTACATCAACTACTGATAAAATCGACAGGAAAAGAGTTTACCTGCAGGAAATGAGAAGAATCGATGCAGAATTACAGATACAGTTGTCGAGCCCTCAAAAGCTGGAGGAAGATGGTGGAGAACACGAAGAAGGTCCGGTGGCGGCGCGGTGGAGGGTACGGCAAGGAGAGCGTCAGTGAGCATGCGGAGACTCGTGGGTGCAGCAGGTCTCAGGCAGCGCCGTGACCCGCAGGATGTGGGGTTGCGGAGACCAGGCCGGCGAGGAGGCAGAGATCAGCAAGATCTAGGTGACAGGACGGGGTTGCAAAGACGGAGGGTGGCGGCAGTGCGGTAGCAAGGGATTGAGGAGACAGGCGGCGGCTGCAGCGCGGAAGGCGGAGATGCGGCCGCCGCGGAGACGGAAGGCGGAGGCGGCGTGGGAGGCGAAGATACCCAGCGGCGGTGGCAGCGCGGGTGCTCGAAAGGCCAGTGTTGAGAAGACGGGCGACAACGGTACACTGGCGCAGAACAGGGATGAAGAGACAGGCGGCGACGGCGCCGCCGCGGGGGTACGGAAGGCCGCGTGGGTAGAGGATGTCGGGAATGGAGGATGTTGGAACGGGGTAGAAGCTGCATACAGGAATCGCGCGTTGTTGACCAAACCGAATCTTAAAGCAAGCAGCAATGGCGCGGATAAGACATGCGGCCGCATGTAGTTGTGGCGACGCTTTTTCGCCGCTGGGAGCGGTCGGCGGCCCCCCGAGGCAAGCGGAGCGGCTGCACATTGTCCGTGGCACTGTCGGGACCAGCGTTGCTGCTAATTTTTTTTCACTTTTTTCTCCAAACTTTTCTGTAATATTTTTCTTAATTCTTACTTGAAATTTTTATTCAGGAAATCTTTTTTCCCTTATTTTTTCCATAATTTTAGTTGTTTGTTCTAGGACATCTTTCCTATATATATTTTCTTCAAACCTTTTTGTCCCAAATGTTTTTGTCTTTCAAAAAATCTCCTAAAATTTATGTGTGTATTTTTGGATTTGAAAGTAGAACATATGAGGGGACGCACATGGGACTAGAGTGCAGTGATCTGTCCCCAAACGCAATTCGGTCGCCCGTAAACTAGGAACCCTATATCGGACTCGCCCTAACAATAAAATTCGGCTCAGTGATGAACGTTGTTTATCTAAGTGCCGATTGCGCGAAACATGTACAGTATGGTGAATCGGACAAGCAACAGGAAGTTGCTCCACCGTTCACCTTGGAGTAAACTTCTTTTTAACAAGCACGCGAGTAGTGTGAGGTCCTCACACGTTCGTCGCGGGCGCGAGTAGTGATGGCCATCTTCAGTGGTGCCGCCTCGTTAGCTTTTTAGAATTACGTTGTACAGCGCAGATGCTCACAAAACGCACGTACACTCACCTGAGTCACCCTCTATGAACACACGTACGCAAGGCTTACCCCGACTGATCTGGAGATTTCTGAAGTCGACATTGGCGTCTCGTTGTCGACGAAAACGCAGCTTGCATAAAGCCAATAAATTTTAAAAAATTAAAGCCAATAAATTTTGAAAAATTCTAGGAAAAGACGCCAGCATTAGTTGCCATCGATCTAGTACGGCTGTCATATCAACCGTCGTTCAGTTGCCATCCAACTGACTCCGTCTGCAACCGGACTACCGGAGCACGTCTCTCGTGCTGTAGTTCTGCAGAGATCGACTGGTGCTGTTCTGTGCCATCAGAAATCAGAACCCAAAACCAGACCACCCAGGTGTTGTCATCAGGAACGGCCCGTTGGGTGTGAACAGGCTTCAGAGAGCATGATCATGTTCCCGGAGAAAATAAGAAGAAAAAAAAAGTTCCTCGACGGTGGAAAAGAAAAAAATTAACATCCATGCCGAGATAGTCGACCCTATTATAGTTGTGTTTAGACTGTCTCCAACTGCTTATCCATCACGAGACCCAAACCTAAATATGGGTCATGCACAGTGATTTTGGGTCAAAATTGAGCCTCCAACAGATGACTCAAAGCGGAGACCCATTTTGGGTCTGTGGGAGCTGGGAACCCAAAAATGAGGCGCTCTCTCTCCTCGACCCATCTGCTGCCGTCGCGTCTGCCTTCCTCGTCTGTCTTCTCTCGTCTGTCTTCCTCCTCGTCTGAGTCCAAGCAAGCCAAAGTTGCAAACCAAAAGCAAGAAATTCACTGAGCAAACTCCAATTTCCAACCAAGAAGCCCTTCACATTGCAATGGAGGGAAGCGAAGGTGTTGCAGTGGCAGGAGGCCATGAATCCGGCCATGAACCCACGCCGTCCCCGCCGCCGGCCGATTCTGGCCATGGACGGTCGATTCCTCACTGCAGCGCGGTGTCTAGGACTGCGGCGCGGTGGAGCAGCAGTCAGCAGCGCAGCGCGGGGTAGCAGTCATCTGCTCCACGGAGCAGCACATGTGGATCAACCGGCAACAGCCGCGGCTCCCCTCCTCATCACTACATCAAATCAAGCATCGCTCCTGCCAAATCGAACCCGACCACCATTGAATTGAGCACCGGTGCCACCGCATCGAGCTCCTTTGTAGTTGAATCAAGCTCGTTTGTAGTTGAATCGAGCTAGGAGGCAGCAGGGGCGCACCGGCCGATTCGAGCAGCGCGGAGGCCACCCGGGCTAGGACAGGGCGTGCCGATCCGTCGCGCCCGGAGTCCGATCCGCCGCGGCCGCGGACGAGATGGACGCGCGCCTCTCGGTGGACCTGCTTCGCGCCGTGCTGCAGCGGCTGCCGCCGATCGACCTCGCGCGGTCCGCCTGCGTCTGCCGCGCGTGGCGCACGGTGGCCTCCGACCGCGCCGTGCTCGAGGCCGCGTTTTGCGCGCCCTGGGGCGTGCGAAGCGTCGTCGGCGAGCCTGAGATGCAGGCCTTCTGGCGGGCCGCCTCCCTAGGGAGGGCGTCGGGGGGCTCTGTTGCGGCCACGGCGGCGGCCGGAGAGCCTCGGCGAGCTTCGTCATTTGGGTCTTCCATTGGAGATCGTTATTTTTGGGTGCTGACCTTTTGCTACTGTGACTACCCATTCATGTATTTGGGTCTCCATTTTGGGTCTCCACCGTTGGAGATAGCCTAGACTGTGAAAAAGGGGTGAAAAGTACGAAAAAGTATGATTTATATGGAAGCGTGCATAGAGATAAAAATGAACTGACACGTTTCTCGAGGTAGATAATTTTTCCGTGAAAAGGAGGTGGTTTTGAGGAATGACCGCCAGTTGGATTTTTACAGACAACGGACGTCCTTCTTCCTGCTAAAACATGTGATTACCAGTCCAGCACACATTGGACCATAGACGTTCTGGAAGAGAGAAAATGCTTGTGCTCAGATGCCACATGCATGAACGTGAAAGGCTTTCTGCAAGGAATCAAACTCAACTGACGAAAAAGCACTGATGCTTCAGCACTGCACGAGATACAATCCTACTCCGTACACTCGTGTTCTGATTTTCTGAACAAAAGGACGCATGTCTAGATGTAATACTCCCTCCGTCCCAGAAAGAATGCATTTCTCGCTTTCCCAAAAATTCTAGAATCTTATGTTTGACCAATTATAAATAAAAATTATAAATATTTATGATATAAGATACATATCATTAGATTCATTTTTAAATGTAGTTTTTTAACAAATTTATTTAGAGTCATAAATATTAATAAAATTCATTAGAAATTTGGTCAAACATGAACTACTTTCATGGACACGCACCCCAAACAAGCAAGCTTTCTGGGACAGAGGGAGTAGGAATCTAGCTAGGAATAGGATCGTAGAGATTATTTAGCTCCGTCGAGCAAATAAATTAAACAAAAAGAATAACATCTTCTTGTAAAAGAGTATCAATGATGCATTGATGCTAATTCCCGGGATCCATTTCTACTATTTATTTTGTTTAGTTGCTTGATTGTATGATTTTAGTTGCATGAGTGCAGAGTAACCAGACAAAGAAGAAGGCGATGCCAACCTCTATATATGTTGCATATACCTCTTCCACACAAATCGAATCGAAATAAAGTTAATATTGTGGTGAGAGAACAATCTACCAGGGAAGAGTAGTTCCCTTTCCAGCACTTTGGCATCTGTTTCAGGTGCACCGATCTGATATTCTGATCTTGATCTGTTCTGCTAAAAGAGAAATGTGCTCGATCTAAAAGTGCAGGAGAGATAAAGGTAAAAGCGATCTGAAGACACTGAATCAACAAAATGAAGAAAGCACCAATCAGATCAGGTAATAGTATTTGTGAAGGTTCAGTCCATATGCCGTCGACACTTTATTTATTGATCATGTCGCACAACGCTCAGTACAAAATGTACTAGGGATCTAGGATAATGGAGAATTGAAAGAGCCATCGAGTAAATTAATCAGAAAAACATTGTCATGCATGCTTCCATTAATCCCTTTATTTTTCTCATGCATGCTTCCATTAATCCCTTTTCTACTATTTAGTTCCATGACATATACTATTTTGGCTACACAAGAGCTGAGCAATCAGATAAAAGATCGAAGTCGGTCGTTGGATGAAATCTTTGTGATGGTGACCATTGGCCAATATATCCCTCCTGCCCTCACCCATGTGCATGCCAACACCTGAGGTACAAATACCTCCATTCGCAAGCAAATATTGCTGACACCTCAAATCTTTGCACAGACTAGCTAGTTCCATACTAATAAAATCGAAAGTTATTGTTGTGGTGTTGAATATTCTACCAAGGAAGAGTTCCACTTTTCTGCACTTTAATTCTTCTCAATCCTGATCTGTTCTGCTAAACATATGTTATCTAGAAGTGCAGGACCCAAAAACAATGAAAGCGATCTGAAGACAGCGGAACAACAAAATGCAGAAGACATAAGATCAGGTGATAGTAATTGTCATAGGGCTCACTCCTTTATTTATTAAGTTTTACCTGAACAGTATGTGTGCTGTGTGCATCAGAGAAGCAGAACAGTAATACATATCTTTAGTCGGCCCCATCCATATATGAACCCCTCCGATCCCTCCTGCAACTGCAAAGATCTGGTAGATCACTTCTCGTCATGGAGGAACAAGATGTAGAAGCCACCGAGGACGGTCACCGCGGCCATGATCCACGCCGCGATTGCGAAGCTCAGGGGAAGCATCGCGCCGATCTTCCATGTGAAGGCTGCTGTGAGCGTCGTGGTCAGTAACCACACGGCGAGCCTGGCACGGCCGCGCGCCGGCGATTCCTGCGGAGAAACCTCGAAGCGGCGGATGGCGCCGAATAGGAGGAGCAGATTGAGGTGGGTGAATCCGACGAAGGCGACCGCACCGCGGTCGTCGCCGACGCGGCGGATGCAGAGCACGAGGTTGCCGGCGAGGCCGAGGAGGATCGCCACGGTGACGCAAGGGAGGCGGCGGTTGCGGCGCGGAGCGGCCGGCGCCGGCGCCGCGGGATCGTGGTGGGGATCGGAGGAGGGTTTCGGCAGATTGGCCATGGTCGCCGGCTGCTTTGGAACTGACGACGACACGTCACGTCAGGGGGTACGTATCTGGGCGAAGTCACTGTCGCCAGGTGCCACGAAAGTTCCTGGAAGTAGCCGCGGCCTACGCGTTTTTTTTTTTTGTTTAACACGCGCGGTACAGTCGTACTCCCTCCGTTCCTAAATATGAAGTCATTTTAGCTTTCTCGGAGACTCAAACTTTTCAACTTTGACCAAATTTATACAATAAACTATTAACATTTATGATATTAAATAAGTACCATGATATTTTTCCTTAGATATATTTTCGTAGTATAGCTATTCGGATCATAAATCTTTGAAGTCCTCTCTATAACTTTGGTCAAAAATAAATAGTTTGACTCTCAAAAAAATTAAAATGACTTATATTTAGAAACGGAGGGATTACAGAACAGGATGGATGGGAGGCGACGACGTTCCACGTGGGACCGTGAGTGCGCTCTTGGCGATCGGCCGATCGCATCGTGACGACCATGCCGCCGCCCAATCGTCATGCCAGTACGTTGTCTCGAACGATTGCTAGTTTCTCTGGGCCTAGATATAGCCCAACACAAACAAGGGGATTATGTTGAGGCCGTGTTGAACAGTTTCGCGTCGCGCGGGGCGGCTTGCGCGATCGATAACGTCCGCTTCAAATAATATTTGTCCTACATTCCCAAATTCGTGAGCAGCAGCTCAAGGTAGGCCTTGTTTAGTTTATAAAATGTTTTCATGAAAAGATTTCGGGTTTTGATTTTACCAATTTAAGAGTAGTAAATGTAGACGAAAAAGGTGAAAAGTTACATGGATAGCTTGGAAATTTCGAGACGAATCTAACGATGTTAATTAGAGGGTAATTAATCCATAATTAGCGGATGGTTATTGTATCATTAATATTGCAAATCATGGATTAAGTAGGCTCATTAGATTCGTCTCGCGATTTACCGCCTATCCATATAACTTTTCACCTTTTTCATCTATATTTAATACTTTATGCATCAAAGATTCTCCTTTGATATGATGGATGAAAAGATTTCGGGTGGGAACTAAACATGGGCGTAATTGCACGGTCTGCCCCCATTGACGGATCGGTCTACCCTTGCATTGCATGCCACGAAATCTGACAACCAACCGTGTGGATTCCTTTCATGGAATATCGATATGAAACTATGAAAGCTTTTCAACGGTGTGTTGTGAGCGTCTGCGTTGTACTTTGTAATTCTTAAAAAAACCCAACGCATTGGCTATATATACTATATACTACCTCCGTTCGAATTTATAGGTCATTTTAGCTTTATTAGGTTCATAATCTTTGTTATGTATATAGATAAATGCTATATCTAGATTCATAGATAGAAAAGCCAAAACGACAGGAGGGAGTATATTACATCTATCTGATAGTTGTGGCCTTGTGGGCAAACTATATAGATAGCAGCATAACGTTGGGGAGCGCAATGGCGTCGACCATCACCGTGGGTCCTCGGGTTCCTGCTCCTCAGTGGCAAAACTCGACCATGGCAGTCATCAAGTCCCACTGGGACTGTCCCAGGGCGACACCGCCGCGGTATCTTTCGTCGACCATGGCAGTCATCAAGTCCTACTCTTCTATTTCCTGCGCCAGTTCGAGGCGGCGCCAGCCGGATCGGTGCTCAGGGTTGGCGTCTGAGTCACGACCACTCTGCTTACAGCCATGTTCTCTTGGCGTGTCGCCGCTCTCATGTCGGGGCCTGTGGCTGCCGGAGTCTGGCTGATGGGCGGTTCCACGGTGGCAGAGGGAGGGGGGGGGGGGGGGGGGGGGGGGTCTTCCAAGCAGAGCGCACACTGAAGATTCAGTGATACTACAGTAGTAGTTACTCCCTCCGTCTCAAAATAAATGCAATTATAGGATTGAGCACGCAAACCAACGCTAGGTGTAAAGTTACCAAATTACCCCTTGCCTTTTGTAGGAAATATCTACACATTGGTTTGTCTTTTATACAAGAAGTTTCCGAAGACTATTGTCTTTTATGGTTGGTTGGTCAAAGTTGCATTTTTTGTGAGACAAATTTCAAATTTTAGAATTGCATTTATTCTGGTCAAAGTTGCATTCGCCGAAAAACCTGAATTGAAATTTTAGAAATTTAGAATAAATGCAAAGCGACACCTGAATTGCATTTATTATGGTCACAGGCGAAAAACCCGAAATTCGGTCAAATTTCGCCGAAAGCAGGCAGGAGCGCTGCTCAATCGTTCAAGGAGAGAAGCATGCAAGGTTTTAATCAATTTGTACGGTTGCATAAAGGAAATGAAAGCTTGGAACTCAAACACCAAAATTATTAGTCTACCCAGGGGTTCCCTCAGGCCTTTCTCCTCGCATGGAAAATTTTTTGCATGCAAAGTACCTTCTTGTATGAAAATTGAAATTACCATGATCTCTTTTTTTAGATAAAAGGCTTATTGCCCTGCTTTATATTGAAAGCAAGATATTGTTGACTGGTTTAATGAATTTAACAAAAGCTCACCACGGCCACCAGAGACTCCCCCTCAAGACCTCTCTACTTCTATTACCATGATCTCTAACCAACAGATCCCTGAATGCTGAACACAGGTGCATGCTAATATCAAATAGCTAAGGGATACGCCCGAAATTATTCACACTAATCTATGGGCTGTTCGTGGTTCACGTCCCTGTCGATCTCCATGGTGCACTTTAGCACATTGTAAGTGAAAAGCAGAGGTTGCTTTTAACTTTTCATGCGGAATCAACAAAGACCAAAGAAAGTGCAGCACAGGTCCAATTCATAGAATTTATTTACGTGCCAGAACGCTCAAGTTTCAACTAGATGCAGGTAGTTTCAGTCCATTAGAATGGTCTAACATATATAATTATATATAGCATCAGATCAGAGAATACAGAATAGCAGGATCAGGCATGCATGTACTTGCTAAGGGAGTACGGACACATCCACAGGACGCAGCACTCGCACGATCTCGAATCACTTGCCGTCATGAGCGAAGAGGACGTAGGATCCGAAAAGGACAGTGGCGGCCGCCATGGCCCACGCCACGACGGCTGGGACTAGGGGAAGCAGGGCACCCACCTTCCATGTGAACGCGGCGGTGAGGCTCGTCGTGAGGAGCCACACGGCGAGCCTGGCACGGCGGCGCGCAACTGATCCGGGCGGCGAGGCCTCGAAGCGGCGCAGGAACCAGAGGAGCAGGAACAGGTTGAGGTGGGACGACGCGGCAAAGGCCACCGCGGCGCGGTCGCCGCCGGCGGCGGCGGCGCGGCGGACGCAGAGCACGAGGTTGAAGGCGAGGCCGATGACGACTGCCACAGATGTCCAGGGAAAGCGACGGGCGCGGGCGGCCGCCGGCGCCTCGGCGGTGGGGTTGGGGTCGGTTGGGGGTTTAGGGTTCACCATGGTTCAGCGACCGGACGGCGGGTTGCGGTTTTTGCGAGTTGTGGAGTGTGGGGTGCACACGAGTTGTGTGCTGAGGGAATCAGGTTGATGGACTGACTGGTGACCACTAGAACCGTTTAACTTTGTAGTCAAGTCCATTCCAATTTCCAAAGTGTAGTATGATCTCAGCTACTCCGGACAAAAAAGGTTGTCGCCGGCGTCACAGTGTGTTCTTCCGAGAAAGTGCCCGGGCATATTAGGAAGAGGAAGAAGAAGACTTCCTACCTTTTAACTCGTTGATTTGGTTCGGCAGTTGTTGCTCTCCAACCAAATCTTATGCGAATGGGGAGATGCCACAATCTTAACTCGTTGATTTGGTTCGGCAGCTATTCAGTGTGCGACGTTTGCTTCTGCTCGAAGGAATAGGGAGGTTAATTTGTTGCTGAGTGCTGACCCAACCTAACGGACCTTCAGTTACTCCTTTAATTTGTGACAGCACCCCGGGGCCGTAGCTTGAGGTCATGTTCATTGTTCAACTTGCTACCCAGATAACTTGTGAGAGTAGTTGTTGTGGTAGTTTTCTCTTTGATAGGTTTATTTCTACTTTTTAATATAATCAACTATCCTGCCTCGTTTCAAGGAAAAAAAGCTAGTGCTACGCCATTCGTGTCTTGCCGATTCCTAATGTAGGAGGACATGGAAACACTTATAGTTCTACAGAATGAGATCAAAGAGAAAATAATAACATTTTTTGAGAAACATACGGTAGGCATTTCATCGACCTGAACTTTGATCATTAAAGGGGTGAACGTATGGTACATTTATCCTGGATTTGGGAAGAATAAACATGCTACTAAAAGTAACATTTGTTGTGACAATGTACCAAGCAATGCTTCCCCTTGTACTAGTTTGGTTCTATGATACTATTTCATAGCACAAAAGATGGTAATCATAAGAAAAATGACAGGTAGAGAGAATATTAACGTATCATATTTTTAGTTTAAGAAGTGGGATAGGAACAGGCTAAGAGCACCCATGCTTTTAGGATAGAATGATTAGTTTTATACAAGGGATGTGATAATCCTAGCTTCTTGTTACATTTGAGGGATGGGATAGCCTAGCCCACAATGTTAACGAGAACGAAAGTGGAGCGGCATGGTCCTCCAGATTTAGCTACTGAAGATGAAATTACCTGCAGTTGTAAAGCTACAGAAAGTTAATTATATCGACTGCAGGCAAACTTCTTCACCGTACCATCCACTTTTAGATCCAGTGGTTCACGATGCATTCTACAGTAATTCTATTGTAATAACTCTTTTTCCCCGATGTCATTAATTTGCTACATGGAGATAATTGCAATGCAACTACATGTATGCTAAAGTCTGTAAAAATCATAGCTACGATGTAGTAGTTTGGTGCTAGATTCCTTTTGTTGTTGAAGTCTCCCAAGTTCTATGTAGCAATAGTGGTGTTGCAACTTCTCTCTTCTTTTTCCATGACCCTTTTTAGCCAAAAAGCTTGTCGTTTACAGAGGACTATGGAGACTTGACTATCAAACATATCATTAGGAAAATTACTAACATTTGGGATCTTCTGATAATAATTAGTGACTGAAAAACAAATACAATTAATTACAGTCAGACGACTTTGCATCGTACAAATGAAGATCCAAAGGATGTCCTCCTTTCTATGGAATTCCTTTTTCAGATTATTTTTTGAATAAAGGAAAAATGGAGGAATTTTAAAGGACTGGAATCAAACAGGAAACTTACCTACAATGTCCTTTTGAACAAAGGATTGGATTCCTAAAAATCCTATGAAATTCCTATGGGAAGTTTCCTATGAGTTACCGCCCTCTCCTATCAAATTCTTGTGTTTTTTATGTGTTCTATCCAAATGTCCATTCTTATAGTGTTTCTCCGATCCATAGGGTTCAAAAATTCTAAAATGTTTTCCTACGCTTTCCCTAGTCCCACATTTCTAGAATCCTGCCTTCAAAAGGGCCAAACCGGCAGTACCAAGAAGCTCCCTCCACTCTCCTGCAAACAAACTTCACTTCCTGAGTTCCTGACGTGCTGCAACCAAGTGACCAACGACGGCATGGCTACACATGATAATCCCTTCTTAACCAACACGAGCTGGGAGGGTCTTCTAGGGAAATTAGTTCTTTTTTTACCCCAATCCTCATGGAGTGAGAGAGAATGAGATGGTATCTAAACAAATAAAGCTCGGATTTAAGTGAACTGATCAATAAAAGGAGATAAAAAAAACCTTGATATTGTGGCGAGGGAATCCACCAAGGACGAATCCCCTGTCTGCCATTTTACACCTGTTCAAATCATGCACTTGCATCTATTGAAGTGGAGCCACACACCTGAACTTTTCCGTACTACAAATATGCTCGCAGAATGGCAAAAGCGACCGAAAGATTTGTTCCAGCTTCCAGGTGGAACCAACAGAACGCAGAAGGAATCAGACGAGGTTCTGCTAATCTTCACAGGTCCAATCACTGGATTTACTTTTATTTATGCTACGGATGTGACTCAAGCCTGTATCAGAGTCAGAGGGAACGAAGTAGGATTCATATACTTACTCCATCTGCAAACCACATCGAATCCACCGGACGGGGATCACTTCTCGCCGGCGAGGAACATGAAGTAGAACCCGGAAAGGACCGTGGCGACAGACATGGCCCAGGCCGCGATCGCGAAGCCCAGGGGCAGGAACTCGCCGATCTTCCAGGTGAAGGAGGCGGTGAGGGTGGTGGTCAGGAGCCACGCGGCAAGCCTTGCGCGGCCGCGGGCCGGGGATCCCGGCGGCGCGAGGTCGAACCAGCGGATCGCGCCGAAGAGGAGGAGCAGGTTGAGGTGGGAGAAGGCGACGAAGCCGATGGCGCCGCGGTCGTCGCGGACGCGGCGGAGGCAGAGCACGAGGTTGACGGCGAGGCCGGCGAGCAGCGCCACGGAGGACGAGGATGGGCGGCGGGTGCGCGCGGTCGCCGGCGCCGCGGGGTCCTCGTGCTTGTGGTGGTGGCGAGCGGAGGGGTCGGGGGCGGCCATCGGGGCGGCGGCGGCTTCGGCGGCGGCGGCGGGGATGGAGTTGGGGACTGTTGAACGCTGGGTTTTCTCGCCTAGGCTCAGAAGTCGCAATCACCGCGTCTTGGACGGAACTCTTGGTCAAGTGGTCTGGACTTTCATGTCGAAAAAAAAATGGTCGTCGGAATTTGATGTGTCCCGTACGTGAAATGAAACAAAAAACTGACACGTAAAATCTTCACTATTCCGGCCAAGATGCACCTCACGCGGGTTTGCCGTATTAATCTATACTATAAAATACACGACGAAATTTTCGTTTCGTCCATCGTCATCCATATCCTACACCGTCGGATTTTATGAATTTTATGATGATAGAACGTTCTAAATCAATCTAAAGAGAGTCCATGTTGACTAAATTTCAGTTTTGAGGCTACGCCGTCGGATTTTATGACGATCGAACGCTCTAAATTAATCTAAAGAGTCAATGTAAATTACATCTCTAAATTAGTAATTTTTTTAAAACACGTACCTGCGGCACGTGCACTTCTGCTAGTCTTAAAAGAACATAGAGAGAACTAAAAAATTTCGCTATGTTTGTTTCGTTGGGCTGAACTGGAAAGCCCGAGAGGAGATTAATTCGTTACGCTGATTCAATATTATTATATGAAGAGAATAATCTGTTAGGCTGGGATGATAATCACAAACAAAGAGGTCTATATTTGTGAGTGCAAGATTCATGGTGCTAATTAAAATCTTCATGTGTCTTGGTAAGTTTTGTTTTGTGGTGTTTTTCCACTAGAAACTTCGCATGCATGTTGGTCTCGTTTCCTCACGCGATTGAGGCGTTTTGAGGAGTGGTACTTGCTAAGGTTGCGCTCTCCACTCCATTTGGTGATTGTAGATTTATTTTTGTGTTTTCACATCCGTATATATGTGCTTCGGTCAAGCAAATGCAAGCAGCATGGAGAGACACGCGCTGCTGCTGGCCTTACGCGAACGGCGAACCGGTCAAGCAACTCACAAGGACACAGCGACGGAGGTCTTGTTTATTCCAAAATCCAAAATCCAAAATGAATGTTTAGACACATGTATGGCGTACTAAATGTAGGTAAAAAACAAATCGCATTATATAGATGGACTGGAATTTGCGAGACGAATCCAATGGGTCTAATTAGGACGTGACTAGACACTAAATTGCTACGGTAATGCTATAGTAAACATGTGCTAATGACAGATTAATTAGGTTCATTAGGTTCGTCTCGCGAATTCCAAACGTAATCTGCAATTAGTTTTTTAATTAGTCTATGTTTAATACTTCAAATGTGAAAAGATTCTCTTTCAAAATCTTTTCATCGCGAAACTAAACACGGCCGAAACCTGCCGATCCCTAGCATAGCATAGTAGCATTAGCAGGCAAGTTTCGCCCACCGTGCCCGGTGTGGTGTCCCCCGATAGAAACGCCAAACCGCCTCCGCGCGGCCTCAGCCTGGGGTTGGGGGCGGGGCGACGTTGCTTCCTCGATAAGCAAGCAAGAAGGCGAACGATATCGCATGGCCGCCGTCGCACTTGCGGGGTTGTCGCAAATGGACGGCCCACGGGTCGACTTTGGGCCAACAGGGCCTCTTGCAGTGAGGCAAGCCCAACAAATGCTACCATAAATATTGCCCAACCTTAATTTCAATTTATTCCCGACCGCAACCCAACGAGTGTGAGGCTGACAGCATATCGGCACATATACTGTTCAACTTGCATAGCAGAGTACTCCAGTTTACTACCGCGCAAACTTCGCCACGAAGCATTGACAGATTTGCTAGAGCAGGAGCTGGAGAACCAGAAAGGTGACGCCAAAGCAATCCAACTTGTGACCGGCTTCGAATGTGAACGCTGGGATGTTTACTTATTTCCATATATTCCTTTTCTAAAAAAAGAAAAAAAAAAAGACTCAACTCACGTATGGGAACGAGCAAGCAGAACATCAACACAGAAAGTGGCCGCCGGCGAGCCAGCTTAGGCCCTTCACACGGTTTGCACGTCGCACTGTGCAACTATATGCAGGTGGGAATATATATATGACGAGGGAGATCGATATCTCATTGTCCAAGTGAGAAGATGGATCCAGTGATTATGCATGATTAACTCGAGAAATCGATTTGCCAATGCCATGTGATGCTGATAGTTGCACATATGACATATATGATCGAAGAAGCTGGTACATAATTAAAAAGTCATACAGATAATACATACAAACACAACAAGTCAAGCATCTATACTCTCTCTCGATTGCAGATACAAGTCCATCAAGTTTATTCCTAATACGTCAAACTTTGTAAAATGACCATCAACACCTAAAAAATATATTACTGGACGCAACACTCTTAAATGAAAAGAGTTGCATATAACACACAGATGACGTACTGAATGATCACTTCAAGGTGACAACTAACTTCAGGGGGAACCAACACGTTGCAGCTTAATTCAATCACTTAATTTCACGTGGAATGCAACGTGCATTACTGGACCTATGGACTACTACCTGAAACACCACTTCAATGTTACAAAGTAATCTTAGCTGAAAGCAACCACAATGCAACATGACTGGAACACAGAACACCATCAGTTGAACACAATGTGCATTACTGGACCAATGAAATACTGAATAACTAACTACTCAAAGGTGGCCACTAAAAATTTCAGGTCAAATGTTCACAAGAATTAGGGAGAAATAGTTCTGATAGCTGGGTCCAATGCAACAGGCATTTTGATTTTCCACATGGCTCACGATGCACAAACCGATCAATGATTATAAAGCCCACAAATCTAGGCAAAAACGTCATCTAGCATCAGAGAACTAAGCAGACAGTATATCAAGCATCATAGTACTTGCGTATGTGCAAACACCACGCGCGCAGTAGTCAGCAGGCCTGGTAGTCAGATCAGTTCGCTTCTATGAGTAAAACAAGAACAGGTAGATCATGACAACCATCACTTGCAGGTGACGCCTAATTTCAACTGAAATACACAAAGTGCAACTCAATACACACACTGAATTTCAGGTGGCTGACCATGTTGAATACTGGACCTACGAAATACCTGGATCATCACTTCAAAGTGGCGAGCAATTTTAGGTGAAACTAACAAGATAAACCAACTGGAATACTAAATTTCATCAGGTAGTGAACATTGTGCATTTCAGGGCCAACGGACTATACTACATAATAACTATAACTACTTGAGGTGGTGACTAGTTTCAGTTGAAATCAGACGAATTAGTTCTCGTAGCTAGGTCCAATGCATAGGCATTTCAATTCTCCACATAGATCATAACATGCAAATGGGTCATTAGTTTCAGTCCACAAATCTACTTGCAACAAAAACATCTACTTAAGAAACAGTTCATCATACTTGCTAGGTCTGAGAATGTAAAAGTAATATCACTTTCCACTGATTTGGTCTTATGGTTTTGAAAACAGAAAGTAGACCACTCAGATAGGTAAGGTAGGGCCTATAGTGCAGATTCTGAATGTAGATGGTCTTTCTTATACAGAATCATTGCAACAATGCTAACAAACTTCTGAACTCTGACTGGGGTGCATGCCAGCTTCAGATAGCTAATATTTGCATGATAGATTTTCGTCAAGACACACTATGTAAATATACTAAGTTTAAGAGAAAAAATGAATAAATTCAGGTGAAACAAGCAAAATGCAGCTCCACCGAAGCACAAAGTTTCACGTGGTTAACAATACACATCACTGGAATACGAAATATTGAACCATCACCGGAAAGTGATAACTAATTTTAGGTCAAACCAACAAAATGCAGCTAAGTAGAAACAGTGAATTTCAGGTGGCAGACAATGTGGAATGTTCAACCTATAAAATACTAATTATCGCTTAAAAGTGAGGAACGAGTCGATGCTAGAAAACCTGAACTCGATCAGAACGCTATTTTGGATAGATAACTCCATGTCACAGTTCAGACGACAAACAAACCATGCAACAATAACAGAAGAATTTTGGATAGATAACTCCATGTCCAAAAGAATATGTAGATGGATCCAGCAACCAGTATTTCATTCAAGTATGTTTCAGTGAAGCTAGGTCAAATAAAATACAAGAACATACAATCATATATATACTCTGTATGGTTTGAGTAGAGGTACTAACTTACGATCAGTACAGCAAATGTTAGACCTCTGAAGTCAATTATCAATGACACGCAATTAGAACATCGCATGCTTGGCAGAGTCGTCAGCAATAAAATATAAAGGATGCAAAATTTTGATGGCACATGCTTGGGCAGTACATTTGTTTGCAAACCTTTGCTTAAAACAGTCAGAAATCAACTAGATGTCTTGGCACTGACGAACACTGCAAATGGACAGCCCAATGCTAACAATTTCTAATTACAGTTTAAAGGAAAAGATAATATTGCTCTGAGAATGTAAAATAATATCACTTTATACTATTTTAATCCGATGATATGATTTTGAAAACATAATAGCAGACTACTCAGATCGGACTTCTCAATTCTAACTTGGGTACGTGCCAGCTTCAGAAGTTCAGATATATAGTTAGTATTTGCCTAGGAGATTTCCATCTAGATGCACTAAGTGTACTGAGTTTAAGAGAGAAACGACTAATTTCAGGTGAGCTCAGTCGAAACACAAAAATTCAGGTGGCTCACAAGTGCATTACCGGACAAATGAAACACTGACTAATTTCAGGTCAAACCAACAAAATGCAGCTAGATAGAAACACTGAATATTAGGTGGCTGACAATGTAGATTATTGGAATACCAGAATCATCATTTGACAGTGGCGCCCAATTCAGGTGACACTAAAACCAAACTCAATAAGTACGCTCGTCAGGCGGTTCACATTGTGCATTATTACTGACAAACTGGATACTGTATCATTGCTCCCAAGGTAATTCTATCGAACTGAGCAGGAAATCAGGCCCATTAGTTCTCATAGGAAGGTGCACAACTGCATAAGCATTTCAATTCTCTTCCTATATCTCACAATGAAGCATTTCAATTCTCCTCCTATATCTCACAATGTGCAAACGATCAGTGGTGCCACGAAATTGGATCTAGGTACGCTAACATTTAACAATGACATCTAAGCATCAGAGAATTAGAAGCCGGGGAACGGGAACGTGGCCACGTTCCTCGTTCCGGGAACATCGTTCCGGAACGGGAACGTTCCCGTTCCGGGAACAATTTAGTGTAAAAATCATTCATAAGTGCTGATCCTCGTTCCGGGGACGTCGTTCCCGTTCCCACCGTTCCGGTAACATGGCTTGACCAGCACGTACGGCGCGCAGCAACCCAATCGCGGCCCCTCCTAGTAACACACAAGCAGGTAGAGACTGATCCCGACGCTGGCGGCCGCGATGCCCCAGATCACGGCCTCGAACGGCGGCGGCCCGACCAGTCCCCAGGCGAAGCCGACGGTAATGGAGGAGGAGAGTACCCAGATGGCGAACCTGGCCCGGCGGCGCGCCGCGGAGCCGGGCGGGGAGAGCTGGAACCAGAGGAGGCTCGCAACGAGGAGCGCGAATGTGAGGTCGGGGAAGGCCGTGGCGAGGCCGTCGCCGCGGCAGAGGCGGAGTGCGATCCTGACCGCGCCGCCGAAGAGAACGGGCAGGAACGCCTCGTAGGCGAAGGGACCCGGGTCCTCGGGGGCGTCGGCGGTGTCCGCCGCCGGCGCAGGCGCGGGGACGGGGGCGGGGGCGGGGGCGGGGGCGGGGGCGGAGGAGGGTTTACGGCTCGCCATGGTTCCGGTTGGGGTTTTCGCGCGGCGCACCGAGCTCACTCTCACAGTCTCACACAACACACGGGCACACGGCTGACGGCGACGCGTAGGGGAAGGCCGGAAGGTCAAGACGAGTCGTCCGGGGGTCCAAAAGGTCGCCGTGGGCTCTTGACTTGTGAAGGCTCGGCATCGTCATGGGCTTTCAGGCCCAGCTACCCGGTGGTCGTGCTCAAATTGTAGACGACCATGTGCTCAAAAAAAATGTAGACGACCATGGTCAACCACTAGTCAACCAACCAAGTAAAAATTGGTGCAAATGAGAGGAACTCAACAGAAATTTCTGTGTTACCGCCAAAAAAAACTCAATTTCTGCTGAGAAATAAATCCGAGATTGTTTACAAAATTTAAATTTCATATTTGAGAAATACAAACTTAGTTTTTCGTTGACAAGATGATTTCAAATAAAAAAGTTGTCAACTATAAAGTTTCATAACTTTTCAATCTGGACAACTTTCATTTTGATCAAAAGTTCATACAACATACCGATAGTAAGATTCTTCACAAATCTTATACATATCTCTTCAAGTTTTAGGAAACTATATGAGAGGTGTATGATTTGTAAACACTTTTACTACCACTTTGTCATATAAACAAATATAAACAAATGATCAAAGCAAAAGTTGTAGATCTTCATAAGTTATACAACTTTATAGTTGAACACGTTTTAATTTGATTTCGTTTAGTGCTTCAAAATGTGTTTTGTAGATCTTCAAAATGTGTCAAAGGTTGACACACGGCAAAGAAGATCTTTGCCGTTTGTTGAAGGTTGACGCACAACAAAGAGAACTCTTTGCATAGTGTTTTTTTTTCTTTGCCAAGTGCTTTTAAGAAAACACTTGGCGAAGAGTCTTTGCCGTGTGTCCCGAAAAAACACTCGGCAAAGAGCTTAACACACGGCAAAGACCGGATTTCCGGTAGTGATTAGTGCCTAAAAGATTTCTAAACTCTCACACGAAATTGAAACAAGCTTGACTAGAGAATCAGGTCACATAGACAGAATGCAGCTCGACCATCCACTAAATTATGGTGGTTCAGAAAGTGCATCACTGGACATATGAACCACAAATATGAATATCCAACTGCAGATGAAATGAACAAAATGCAGCTCGATCAAAACACTAGAATTGAGGTGGTTCACAAAAGGGCACTATTTGAGATAGGAAAAACTAAGTCGTCACCTGAAAAGTGACGAGTAAATTCAGGAGAAAGACTCAATTTTAGGTGGGGTTCGCAATGTACATCACCTGAAGCTACGAAACATGCACTTTCTTGAAGGCGATGACTAATTCCAGGTGAAATGCGCAAGAAAACGCCTAGACATTGCAATTTTACATAGGCTCACAATATGCTACGCAATGGATATGGTTTTACTCCACGAATCAAAGACAAGATTATTTCATTCTAGACTTGTATAAATCCACAGGATAAAGTGGCACGTGTTGGATTTAATTGGGCTTAGCCCATTTCCAAACAATTAAATCAATAATATTTCAGGCCCACAATTAATGCTAAGAGTTACCAAATGGTGGTTAAGGTAGTTAATCCCATATGGTTAATTGAGAAGGAATGTAACCAACTTAAATGGTGGACTATTTGTGCACACCTTGTGAAGTTGAAATGGGAGCACCGGGTTGCCACACGCGCGCGCGCTCGCTCGGCCGGCCGGACGTGACGAGACGAGACGAGCCGAGCCGAGCCGAGCCGAGCCGAGCCGAGCCGCAATGTGCAATTGTGCTTCCGTTACTAGTGCTAATGGCTGAGCGTCAGTTACTAGAGCTGTTAACATTCCTACCTCTCCCTCTCCTATTTTAATTGCGTCCGCTGCTCTCTGAACCATTCCCATTCCACTTCGTGCGCGCACACGCTGCTGGAAGAGCAGAGCCTCCGAAACCTGCCGCGCTTGAGTTCCTGCTCGGGATAGCGAGGCAATCAGGTTTTTGGGTAGCGCAACAAGTGCGCGACTGCTCAACGATCGTCCACCTGCTGCTGTGATCGACTACTTCCCGGTGACCGTCCCTGTGTTCCTCAAGTGAACAGCGCGACTACATCCCGACGGCCGTCTGCACTGCACCAACGACTTCGCTGCATCAACCTGTTCGACTACTTCGATTGAGGGTAGCCCACGATCAACATGGTTGATCTAGCTGCTAACGGCGCATCCGGTTCCTCCGGAAACGGACCCGCCCCTGGGTACATTCTAAAACTTACTCTGTTCTGTATGTCGTTCATGTTCTATACTGTCTTAATCATGAACACAAGCACATGCTATGTTATCACTCTTTCACTCGTTCTAATCATGAATTACCTGCTGAAGTTTGAAATTAAAATATATCGAAAATTGCCTAGATTCCTAACAGCACGCAGCATCAGAGAATTCAGCATATCGCAACATACTTGTCCTAGTGAAACAGCAGGTCAGATCAATTCTCCTTGCTTGTGACCATCGCCCATTCGGATGCACATTGTCATCCGAATGGAGGGTTTCATGTCAAATCAGCAAAATGCAACTTGAAAATACTGATCGATTACTCCAAGTCCAAGCTAGAAACAAATTTCAGCTGCAATGCACAAGAAAATCAGCTTAACTAGTTCTAGATCATATATAGCTAACTAGATCCAACACAGAGTCATCTCAAATTTTCACAAGGGCTCACCACTGCACTGGTATAGTACTACTAGTCCACAAAATCTACGCAAGATGACTTCATCAGTCTACGAATCTACGAGATAAAACGGCATCCAGCATCCATCAACACAGATTAAGTTCACAATGGTGCACAATACTTAGCCACAGGCGGCAGCAGCTGTCGGATTCTCGCACGACGATCTGGCCATGGCTCCTGTGTCCTGTCCTCCTCAGAGATTCAGAAGGAGGTAGAAGCCGACGAAGATCGCTGCGAACATGAACCAGGTCACGAGCACTCTCCAGGAGTGCGCCACGAGGAGGCACAGCGCGAGGCGCATCACGGAGCCGCCGGCCCGGGCGGCGAGACCGCGAAGCGGCAGATGGAGCGGAAGAGGCGGAGCTGGAGGAAGTAGGAGAGCAGCCAGAAGGCGACCTCGGCGCCGTCCCGGCTCTGGCTGATGGCGTGGTAGAGGTTGACGGCGAGGTAGCCGAGGATGGCCAGGATGAAGAGCTAGCCCCGAGTCCCACGGGGCATGGCTCGCCATGGCCTGGTCGCTGTGGAGTGGCAGTGGCAGTGGCTGAGACGCTGAGTGAGTGAGTGGGAAGTGGAGAATGGCACTAGCTTGGTGATGGTGAGTGAGTGGGAACTGGGAATTGAAGTGGGGAGTAGGGGAATAGACCTATCACTTTACTTACTAGTACAAAGATAGAGTTGGTGAATTGGTGGTCGAGAAAGGGGGTAAGTTGAGTCGTATAAAAAGAACGGAGGTTGACTTGATTTTTATATGTTTCCAAAACCTGTAGGCGTTCACAATGGTCAATATCATGTTTTCACCTAGCATTATAAACGGTCTTTACATATAATTTCCACGTACTACAGATGACACAGGCACAGTCATTCCTCTCAAGCTAGCAAACGGTCCACCAGGCCGGTCTCTCTCGCTTCATCCTGAAACTGCAACGGCACGCCATGTGACCACGAGCAGCTAGCCACATGAGCACCGGTGCACACCGGCCGTGTCTCATCGCTGGCCGTCGCTGTCCTTCGTCTTTGGATGACGACGCGTTCACCTGCTGGACAGCACCACCGCGCGTGCAGCAGCAGGTGCCATGATTGCTCTGCCTCTTTGGAAAACGGACGCAAAATTGCACGGGAAAAGGAAAAAGGAAAAGATCCATTTTTGACCATCGAACTATAGCTTCGGTTTGGTTTTGACCATCGAACTCGAAAACCAGAAATCTTTTACCATCGAACTCTTAAAACCGTTTAGATTTGGCCATCGGGCGGTTTTGCTGGGCGGTTTTGCTGACACAGACGCCACATGGCGGTGGGGCCCACCTGTCAGCCCTCATCTCTCCTTTCTCTCTCTTTCTTTTCTCTTCTCCGTGTCCTCCGCCGGCCACCTGCACCTCCCCTCGGCCGCTTCTCGCCGGACGACGAGGTCCCCACTCTCTAACTCCCCGGGCCGCCCTTCTCTGTACCCAAGCCAAGGAAGGCCGAGCTGGAGCTCTCTGCCCGCGGCGGCCCTCTATGCGCCCAAGTCAAGGAGCTCGATCCGCGCCGCTGGAGGGAGAGAGACCGGCAGAGGGGAAGAGGAGGATGAGAGCTGAGCGGCCGACCTCTCCTCTGCCGGCCACCACCCTTCCCTGCGCCTCTCCCTGCCGCCACAGCCACTAGAAGCCGCGAAACCGAGCGCCATCGCCGGAATTCGGATGCCCGATTCGCCGGCCACGTCGTCTGCACCATGCTGCTGCACGCAGCCAGATCGTCCTTGCCATCAATCGACCATCCGAGTGTTGTCGTCTCTTGCACTTGGGATGGAGAGAAGTTGAGTGGGCCATGGCGCTGCGGTTCCTGTCCGCGTCCGGGGCCAGAACGGCGATGGGGCTGAGGGCGGCGGCGGGATGGGTTGGCGGCAGCAGAACGGGAAGGGACGAGGGCAAGTGGGGCACCTCCACTGCGTCCCCCTGTCCTCGATGGTGGATTTGGCCAAGAGGAGAGGGAGGGGGAGCAGCTCGAGCGCCGTCGTGCTGCTGGACCGATGTGGACGGACGCGGAGGGAGGAGATGCTGGGGCAGCGGGTGGTGCTACAGGGGCGATGGGAGGATGGGCGCAACGCCGACCCTGCCGCCGGCCAGGACTCGAGCTTGCAGGCGGCGGCTGCCAGCTGGGCGAGAGAGAGATAGAGAGGAGAGAGATGGGGAAGGGAGAGGGGGAAGAGAAAGAAAGGGTTGGCAGGTGGGCCCCACAACCATGTGGCGTCCACGTCAGCAAAACCGCCCAGCAAAACCACCCGATGGTCAAATCTAAACGGTTTTAAGAGTTCGATGGTCGAAGATTCCTGGTTTTTGAGTTCGATGGTCAAAACCAAACCAAGGCTATAGTTCAATGGCTAAAAATGGACTTTTTCCAACGGAAAAAGGGGTGCATAGCTAGTAGCCATCTCCTGCACAACAGGCTACAAACAATGCACAAGAAAGGTAAGGTGGGTGTGCATGCGCGTCCTCAGAGAGCCCTCGATCATATGCATTGTGGGTGCACTCGTCTCGATCAGCGACCCATCAACTCGTCAAGTCGTCACAGCCAGGGCCCTCTATATTCCTGCAGGGAAATGCTTTAATTATGATCTGAAGTTCGAGTCGGTTGGTTCATGCTCACCAAGCAGCATTGAAGAAGAGCGTGTGCGTCCAACTGAGAACATGACTCCAGCAATTCAGTTTCTAATTCAACATTCAAGTGAGCAACCAGTAAAGATCTTGCCAGTTGCTTTTTTATTAGCATCAATGCTAGAACACCATTAGTAATCGATTCACAACATAATTCACTCGGATTCATCTATTATTAATTTATTATCATAATAAGAGTGTGTTAAATGTGGCACCATATAGTCGCCAAGAGTGGCTAGGAAATATCATGTTAATTATAAAAAAATGAAAATGATATACATTGTTGAGTTTTAGAACGGTCTAATTGTCTAGGTTAACCTAAAATGTTCGTGTTAAATAAAATTGATACTAGGTTAACCTAAATTGTTCGTGTTAAATAAAATTGATATAAACAAGTAAGTTCAAAATTAAATAAAGGAAAAAATAGTGGTTGAATTCTGTACGATCTGAGAAGTAAAATACCTAAATAAGAGTCCATGTCATTACATCCAACTAATAAACAACGGAATTTGGAATGAAGAACACTAAATAAAATATTATTTGAGTCCCAAAGGTGTATGGAACAGAAATACCAAATTCATATACAAATATAACTAATTGGTATATCAGATTAAGAGTAAAATATTTAGAAATTTAAATCAAGGACAAAAAGGTCACCTATTTCCTCTCAAGATCTTTATTGTAATTCTGAAAACAGTTTGCATTTAGGTAGACTGGTAGTTGTGTCCGTAGTTCTCGTTTAATTGGCTTGGTCCTTTGTAAATTGGTTTTGGTGTGTATACTTGAAGTTGAATGTATGTTTACTAGACCAAGTTGAGGTTGATCTTGGAAGTTGGTGGTCGAGATGGTGCCATGGTGGTAGCAGCTAGGTTGTGTCATAGTTCTTTGTTTCCTTTCTTGTAAATTGGTTTTTTGATGTACTTGAATGTATCTCATAGACAAAATTGAGATTGATCTTGGAAATTCGTGCCCTTACCGCTGCCTCTATACAACTGTCTGCG
Source organism: Urochloa ruziziensis (assembly GCA_015476505.1). NCBI lineage: Eukaryota > Viridiplantae > Streptophyta > Magnoliopsida > Poales > Poaceae > Urochloa > Urochloa ruziziensis. The sequence continues at coordinate 29,464,933 of CM027126.1, read as the reverse complement.
TTTAGTTTTTTATATGTTTTCAAAACTTGCAGGAGTTCAAAATGGTTATCATGTTTTCACTGTATATATAGACGGTTTGTACTATACGTTTTCTACTACACACATAACAGTCATTCCTCAAACAAACGGTTCACCAAAGGAACAGCAAACACGTAGGAAAAGCAGAGGAGACATTACAGGCCGCTGGCAACCGCGTCTCGCTGCATCCTGAAACAGCAATGGCACGCCATGTGTGACCACGAGCAGCCACATGAGCACTGTACGTTGCACAGTACGGGGATACGGATACGGGGATACAGATACGGAGATACAGCGATACGGTATTTTCAAAAAACAGCAATACGGGGATACGGCAAACCAAAAATTTCATAGTCATAGAATAGATAAATATAATAAATAGTTGATAGTGAAAGTAAAACTAGTAGCATATGATAAACTAAAATAGACACTCGTACAATATTATAATCTAAAATGTAGCAGCTAGCAGGAATCAATGGCAAAGATCGAATTTTGGGACCTCCTGCCCTCACCCATGTGCATGCCAACACCTGAGGTGCAAATACCTCCATTCGGAAGCAAATATTGCTGACACCTCAAATCTTTGCACAGACTAGCTAGTTCCATACTAATAAAATCGAAAGTTATTGTTGTGGTGTTGAATATTCTACCAAGGAAGAGTTCCACTTTTCTGCACTTTAATTCTTCTCAATCCTGATCTGTTCTGCTAAACATATGTCATCTAGAAGTGCAGGACCCAAAAACAATGAAAGCGATCTGAAGAAAGTGCAAAGAAGCAGAACAGTAATACATATCTTTAGTCGGCCCCATCTATATATGAACCCCTCCGATCCCTCCTGCAACTGCAAAGATCTGGTAGATCACTTCTCGTCATGGAGGAACAAGATGTAGAAGCCACCGAGGACGGTCACCGCGGCCATGATCCACGCCGCGATTGCGAAGCTCAGGGGAAGCATCGCGCCGATCTTCCATGTGAAGGCTGCTGTGAGCGTCGTCGTCAGTAACCACACGGCGAGCCTGGCACGGCCGCGCGCCGGCGATTCCTGCGGAGAAACCTCGAAGCGGCGGATGGCGCCGAATAGGAGGAGCAGATTGAGGTGGGTGAATCCGACGAAGGCGACCGCACCGCGGTCGTCGCCGACGCGGCGGATGCAGAGCACGAGGTTGCCGGCGAGGCCGAGGAGGATCGCCACGGTGACGCAAGGGAGGCGGCGGTTGCGGCGCGGAGCGGCCGGCGCCGGCGCCGCGGGATCGTGGTGGGGATCGGAGGAGGGTTTCGGCAGATTGGCCATGGTCGCCGGCTGCTTTGGAACTGACGACGACACGTCACGTCAGGGGGGGTACGTATCTGGGCGAAGTCACTGTCGCCAGGTGCCACGAAAGTTCCTGGAAGTAGCCGCGGCCTACGCGTTTTTTTGTTTAACACGCGCGGTACAGTCGTACTCCCTCCGTTCCTAAATATAAATATAAAGTCATTTTAGCTTTCTCGGAGACCCAAACTTTTCAACTTTGACCAAATTTATACAATAAACTATTAACATTTATGATATTAAATAAGTACCATGATATTTTTCCTTAGATATATTTTCGTAGTATAGCTATTCGGATCATAAATCTTTGAAGTCCTCTCTATAACTTTGGTCAAAAATAAAATAGTTTGACTCTAAAAAAATTAAAATGACCTATATTTAGAAACGGAGGGATTACAGAACAGGATGGATGGGAGGCGACGACGTTCCACGTGGGACCGTGAGTGCGCTCTTGGCGATCGGCCGATCGCATCGTGGCGACCATGCCGCCGCCCAATCGTCATGCCAGTACGTTGTCTCAAACGATTGCTAGTTTCTCTGGGCCTAGATATAGCCCAACACAAACAAGGGGATTATGTTGAGGCCGTGTTGAACAGTTTCGCGTCGCGCGGGCGACTTGCGCGATCGATAACGTCCGCTTCAAATAATATTTGTCCTACATTCCCAAATTCGTGAGCAGCAGCTCAAGGTAGGCCTTGTTTAGTTTATAAAATGTTTTCATGAAAAGATTTCGGGTTTTGATTTTACCAATTTAAGAGTTGTAAATGTAGACGAAAAAGGTGAAAAGTTATATGGATAGCTTGAAAATCTCGAGACGAATCTAACGATGGTAATTAGAGGGTAATTAATCCATAATTAGCGGATGGTTACTATATCATTAATATTGCAAATCATGGATTAAGTAGGCTCATTAGATTCGTCTCGCGATTTACCGCCTATCCATATAACTTTTCACCTTTTTCATCTACATTTAATACTTCATGCATCAAAGATTCTCCTTTGATGTGATGGATGAAAAGATTTCGGGTGGGAACTAAACATGGGCGTAATTGCACGGTCTGCCCCCATTGACGGATCGGTCTACCCTTGGATTGCACGCCACGAAATCTGACAACCAACCGTGTGGATTCCTTTCATGGAATATCGATATGAAACTATGAAAGCTTTTCAACGGTGTGTTGTGAGCGTCTGTGTTGTACTTTGTAATTCTTAAAAAAACCCAACGCATTGGCTATATATACTATATACTACCTCCGTTCCAATTTATAGGTCATTTTAGCTTTATTAGGTTCATAATCTTTGTTATGTATATAGATAAACGCTATATCTAGATTCATAGATAGAAAAGCCAAAACGACAGGAGGGAGTATATTACATCTATCTGATAGTTGTGGGCAGGGGCGGAGGCAAGGGGGGCCAGCAGGGGCCATGGCCCCCGCCAACATCAGCAGCAAGTTTTTTTTACTTGTGCTAATCTGTGTGCAGCTGAAACATGAATTGCTAAAAAAAAGTTTTGGTCAGCTATCGCCTCTCACTTGATCGTTTTGTTCCACCGGCACTATGGCACTGCCTAGTTGCTACCTGTTTCCATTTTCTGTCTTCACCACGTAACCTACATTTCAATCCATTTCTGCTTGGTATAAATATGAAAAGACAATTAATTTTGTTCAATTTCTTCATAAATCTCGCTTTTGGCATCTTGTCTTAAGAAACAAACATACAGTGATATTAAGCTGTGTATATTAATGATATATGGTAGATGTCTTCTAGCCGGTTGGCCCCCCTTATGTCTCAATCCTGGCTCCGCCTCTGGTTGTGGGCAAACTATATAGATAGCAGCATAACGTTGGGGAGCGCAATGGCGTCGACCATCACCGTGGGTCCTCGGGTTCCTGCTCCTCAGTAGCAAAACTCGACCATGGCAGTCATCAAGTCCCACTGGGACTGTCCCAGGGCGACACCGCCGCGATATCTTTCGACGACCATGGCAGTCATCAAGTCCTACTCTTCTATTTCCTGCGCCAGTTCGAGGCGGCGCCAGCCGGATCGGTGCTCAGGGTTGGCGTCTGAGTCACGACCACTATGCTTACAGCCATGTTCTCTTGGCGTGTCGCCGCTCTCATGTCGGGGCCTGTGGCTGCCGGAGTCTGCCTGATGGGCGGTTCCACGGTGGCAGAGGAGGGGGGGGAGGGGGGTCTTCCAAGCAGAGCACACTGAAGATTCAGTGATACTACAGTAGTAGTTACTCCCTCCGTCCCAAAATAAATGCAATTATAGGATTGAGCACGCAAACCAACACTAGGTGTAAAATTACCAAATTACCCCTTGTCTTTTGTAGGAAATATATACACATTGGTTTGTCTTTTATACAAGAAGTTTCCGAAGACTATTGTCTTTTATGGTTGGTTGGTCAAAGTTGCATTTTTTTGAGACAAATTTCAAATTTTAGAATTGCATTTATTCTGGCAAAGTTGCATTCGCCGAAAAACCTGAATTGAAGTTTTAGAAATTTAGAATAAATGCAAAGCGACACCTGAATTGCATTTATTATGGTCACAGGCGAAAAACCCGAAATTCGGTGAAATTTCGCCGAAAGCAGGCAGGAGCGCTGCTCAATCGTTCAAGGAGAGAAGCATGCAAGGTTTTAATCAATTTGTACGGTTGCATAAAGGAAATGAAAGCTTGGAACTCAAACACCAAAATTATTAGTCTACCCAGGGGTTCCCTCAGGCCTTTCTCCTCGCATGGAAAATTTTTTGCATGCAAAGTACCTTCTTGTATGAAAATTGAAATTACCATGATCTCTTTTTTTAGATAAAAGGCTTATTGCCCTGCTTTATATTGAAAGCAAGATATTGTTGACTGGTTTAATGAATTTAACAAAAGCTCACCACGGCCACCAGAGACTCCCCCTCAAGACCTCTCTACTTCTATTACCATGATCTCTAACCAACAGATCCCTGAATGCTGAACACAGGTGCATGCTAATATCAAATAGCTAAGGGATACGCCCGAAATTATTCACACTACTCTATGGGCTGTTCGTGGTTCACGTCCCTGTCGATCTCCATGGTGCACTTTAGCACATTGTAAGTGAAAAGCAGAGGTTGCTTTTAACTTTTCATGCGGAATCAACAAAGACCAAAGAAAGTGCAGCACAGGTCCAATTCATAGAATTTATTTACGTGCCAGAACGCTCAAGTTTCAACTAGATGCAGGTAGTTTCAGTCCATTAGAATGGTCTAACATATATAATTATATATAGCATCAGATCAGAGAATACAGAATAGCAGGATCAGGCATGCATGTACTTGCTAAGGGAGTACGGACACATCCACAGGACGCAGCACTCGCACGATCTCGAATCACTTGCCGTCATGAGCGAAGAGGACGTAGGATCCGAAAAGGACAGTGGCGGCCGCCATGGCCCACGCCACGACGGCTGGGACTAGGGGAAGCAGGGCACCCACCTTCCATGTGAACGCGGCGGTGAGGCTCGTCGTGAGGAGCCACACGGCGAGCCTGGCACGGCGGCGCGCAACTGATCCGGGCGGCGAGGCCTCGAAGCGGCGCAGGAACCAGAGGAGCAGGAACAGGTTGAGGTGGGACGACGCGGCAAAGGCCACCGCGGCGCGGTCGCCGCCGGCGGCGGCGGCGCGGCGGACGCAGAGCACGAGGTTGAAGGCGAGGCCGATGACGACTGCCACAGATGTCCAGGGAAAGCGACGGGCGCGGGCGGCCGCCGGCGCCTCGGCGGTGGGGTTGGGGTCGGTTGGGGGTTTAGGGTTCACCATGGTTCAGCGACCGGACGGCGGGTTGCGGTTTTTGCGAGTTGTGGAGTGTGGGGTGCACACGAGTTGTGTGCTGAGGGAATCAGGTTGATGGACTGACTGGTGACCACTAGAACCGTTTAACTTTGTAGTCAAGTCCATTCCAATTTCCAAAGTGTAGTATGATCTCAGCTACTCCGGACAAAAAAGGTTGTCGCCGGCGTCACAGTGTGTTCTTCCGAGAAAGTGCCCGGGCATATTAGGAAGAGGAAGAAGAAGACTTCCTACCTTTTAACTCGTTGATTTGGTTCGGCAGTTGTTGCTCTCCAACCAAATCTTATGCGAATGGGGAGATGCCACAATCTTAACTCGTTGATTTGGTTCGGCAGCTATTCAGTGTGCGACGTTTGCTTCTGCTCGAAGGAACAGCACCCCGGGGCCGTAGCTTGAGGTCATGTTCATTGTTCAACTTGCTACCCAGATAACTTGTGAGAGTAGTTGTTGTGGTAGTTTTCTCTTTGATAGGTTTATTTCTACTTTTTAATATAATCAACTATCCTGCCTCGTTTCAAGGAAAAAAAGCTAGTGCTACGCCATTCGTGTCTTGCCGATTCCTAATGTAGGAGGACATGGAAACACTTATAGTTCTACAGAATGAGATAAAAGAGAAAAAAATAACATTTTTTGAGAAACATACGGTAGGCATTTCATCGACCTGAACTTTGATCATTAAAGGGGTGAACGTATGGTACATTTATCCTGGATTTGGGAAGAATAAACATGCTACTAAAAGTAACATTGGTTGTGACAATGTACCAAGCAATGCTTCCCCTTGTACTAGTTTGGTTCTATGATACTATTTCATAGCACAAAAGATGGTAATCATAAGAAAATGACAGGTAGAGAGAATATCAACGTATCATATTTTTAGATTAAGAACAAGGTGGGATAGGAACAGGCTAAGAGCACCCATGCTTTTAGGATAGAATGATTAGTTTTATACAAAGGGATGTGATATATAATCCTAGCTTCTTGTTACATTTGAGGGATGGGATAGCCTAGCCCACAATGTTAACGAGAACGAAAGTGGAGCGGCATGGTCCTCCAGATTTAGTTACTGAAGATGAAATTACCTGCAGTTGTAAAGCTACAGAAAGTTAATTATATCGACTGCAGGCAAACTTCTTCACCGTACCATCCACTTTTAGATCCAGTGGTTCACGATGCATTCTACAGTAATTCTACTGTAATAACTCTTTTTCCCCGATGTCATTAATTTGCTACATGGAGATAATTGCAATGCAACTACATGTATGCTAAAGTCTGTAAAAATCATAGCTACGATGTAGTAGTTTGGTGCTAGATTCCTTTTGTTGTTGAAGTCTCCCAAGTTCTATGTAGCAACAGTGGTGTTGCAACTTCTCTCTTCTTTTTCCATGACCCTTTTTAGCCAAAAAGCTTGTCGTTTACAGAGGACTATGGAGACTTGACTATCAAACATATCATTAGAGAAATTACTAACATTTGGGATCTTCTGATAATAATTAGTGACTGAAAAACAAATACAATTAATTACAGTCAGACGACTTTGCATCGTACAAATGAAGATCCAAAGGATGTCCTCCTTTCTATGGAATTCCTTTTTCAGATTATTTTTTGAATAAAGGAAAAATGGAGGAATTTTAAAGGACTGGAATCAAACAGGAAACTTACCTACAATGTCCTTTTGAACAAAGGATTGGATTCCTAAAAATCCTATGAAATTCCTATGGGAAGTTTCCTATGAGTTACCACCCTCTCCTATCAAATTCTTGTGTTTTTTATGTGTTCTATCCAAATGTCCATTCTTATAGTGTTTCTCCGATCCATAGGGTTCAAAAATTCTAAAATGTTTTCCTACGCTTTCCCTAGTCCCACATTTCTAGAATCCTGCCTTCAAAAGGGCCAAACCGGCAGTACCAAGAAGCTCCCTCCACTCTCCTGCAAACAAACTTCACTTCCTGAGTTCCTGACGTGCTGCAACCAAGTGACCAACGACGGCATGGCTACACATGATAATCCCTTCTTAACCAACACGAGCTGGGAGGGTCTTCTAGGGAAATTAGTTCTTTTTTTACCCCAATCCTCATGGAGTGAGAGAGAATGAGATGGTATCTAAACAAATAAAGCTCGGATTTAAGTGAACTGATCAATAAAAGGAGATAAAAAAACCTTGATATTGTGGCGAGGGAATCCACCAAGGACGAATCCCCTGTCTGCCATTTTACACCTGTTCAAATCATGCACTTGCATCTATTGAAGTGGAGCCACACACCTGAACTTTTCCGTACTACAAATATGCTCGCAGAATGGCAAAAGCGACCGAAAGATTTGTTCCAGCTTCCAGGTGGAACCAACAGAACGCAGAAGGAATCAGACGAGGTTCTGCTAATCTTCACAGGTCCAATCACTGGATTTACTTTTATTTATGCTACGGATGTGACTCAAGCCTGTATCAGAGTCAGAGGGAACGAAGTAGGATTCATATACTTACTCCATCTGCAAACCACATCGAATCCACCGGACGGGGATCACTTCTCGCCGGCGAGGAACATGAAGTAGAACCCGGAAAGGACCGTGGCGACAGACATGGCCCAGGCCGCGATCGCGAAGCCCAGGGGCAGGAACTCGCCGATCTTCCAGGTGAAGGAGGCGGTGAGGGTGGTGGTCAGGAGCCACGCGGCAAGCCTTGCGCGGCCGCGGGCCGGGGATCCCGGCGGCGCGAGGTCGAACCAGCGGATCGCGCCGAAGAGGAGGAGCAGGTTGAGGTGGGAGAAGGCGACGAAGCCGATGGCGCCGCGGTCGTCGCGGACGCGGCGGAGGCAGAGCACGAGGTTGACGGCGAGGCCGGCGAGCAGCGCCACGGAGGACGAGGATGGGCGGCGGGTGCGCGCGGTCGCCGGCGCCGCGGGGTCCTCGTGCTTGTGGTGGTGGCGAGCGGAGGGGTCGGGGGCGGCCATCGGGGCGGCGGCGGCTTCGGCGGCGGCGGCGGGGATGGAGTTGGGGACTCTGGAACGCTGGGTTTTCTCGCCTAGGCTCAGAAGTCGCAATCACCGCGTCTTGGACTGGACTCTTGGTCAAGTGGTCTGGACTTTCATGTCGAAAAAAAAATGGTCGTCGGAATTTGATGTGTCCCGTACGTGAAATGAAAAAAAAAAACTGACACGTAAAATCTTCACTATTCCGGCCAAGATGCACCTCACGCGGGTTTGCCGTATTAATCTATACTATAAAATACACGACGAAATTTTCGTTTCGTCCATCGTCATCCATATCCTACACCGTCGGATTTTATAGATTTTATGATGATCGAACGTTCTAAATCAATCTAAAGAGAGTCCATGTTGACTAAATCTCAGTTTTGAGCCTACGCCGTCGGATTTTATAATGATCGAACGCTCTAAATTAATCTAAAGAGTCAATGTAAATTACATCTCTAAATTAGTAATTTTTTTAAAACACGTACCTGCGGCACGTGCACTTCTGCTAGTTTTAAAAAAACATAGAGAGAACTAAAAAATTTCGCTATGTTTGTTTCATTGGGCTGAACTGGAAAGCCTGAGAGGAGATTAATTCGTTATGCTGATTCAATATTATTATATGAAGAGAATAATCTGTTAGGCTAGGATGATAATCACAAACGAAGAGGTCTATATTTGTGAGTCCAAGATTCATGCTGCTAATTAAAATCTTCATGTGTCTTGGTAAGTTTTGTGGTGTTTTTCCACTAGAAACTTCGCATGCATGTTGGTCTCGTTCCCTCACGCGATTGAAGTGTTTTGAGGAGTGGTACTACTTGCTTAGGTTGCGCTCTCCACTCCATTTGGTGACCGTAGATTTATTTTTTTTGTGTTTTCGCATCCGTATATATGTGCTTCGGTCAAATGCAAGCAGCATGGAGAGACGCGCGCTGCTGGACTTACGCCAACCATTCCACTACCAACCTGCCGATGTCACTAGCAAGAAGTCTCGCCCACCGTGCCCGGTGCGGTGTCCCCGACAGAAACGCCAAACCGCCTCCGCGGCCTCAGCTTGGGGGCGACGTCGCTTCCTCGATAAGCAAGCAAGAAGGCGAACGATATCGCATGGCCGCCGTCGCACTTGCGGGGTTGTCGCAAATGGACGGCCCACGGGTCGACTTTGGGCCAACAGGGCCTCTTGCAGTGAGGCAAGCCCAACAAATGCTACTATAAATATTGCCCAACCTTAATTTCAATTTATTCCCGACCGCAACCCAACGAGCGTGAGGCTGACAGCATATCGGCACACATACTGTTCAACTTGCATAGCAGAGTACTCCAGTTTACTACCGCGCAAACTTCGCCACGAAGCATTGACAGATTTGCTAGAGCAGGAGCTGGAGAACCAGAAAGGTGACGCCAAAGCAATCCAACTTGTGACCGACTTCGAATGTGAACGCTGGGATGTTTACTTATTTCCATATATTCCTTTTCTAAAAAAAGAAAAAAAAAAGACTCAACTCACGTATGGGAACGAGCAAGCAGAACATCAACACAGAAAGTGGCCGCCGGCGAGCCAGCTTAGGCCCTTCACACGGTTTGCACGTCGCACTGTGCAACTATATGCAGGTGGGAATATATATGACGAGGGAGATCGATATCTCATTGTCCAAGTGAGAAGATGGATCCAGTGATTATGCATGATTAACTCGAGAAATCGATTTGCCAATGCCATGTGATGCTGATAGTTGCACATATGACATATATGATCGAAGAAGCCGGTACATAATTAAAAAGTCATACAGATAATACATACAAACACAACAAGTCAAGCATCTATACTCTCTCTCGATTGCAGATACAAGTCCATCAAGTTTATTCCTAATACGTCAAACTTTGTAAACTGACCATCAACACCTAAAAAATATATTACTGGACGCAACACTCTTAAATGAAAAGAGTTGCATATAATACACAGATGACGTACTGAATGATCACTTCAAGGTGACAACTAACTTCAGGGGGAACCAACACGTTGCAGCTTAATTCAATCACTTAATTTCAGGTGGAATGCAACGTGCATTACTGGACCTATGGACTACTACCTGAAACACCACTTCAATGTTACAAAGTAATCTTAGCTGAAAGCAACCACAATGCAACATGACTGGAACACAGAACACCATCAGTTGAACACAATGTGCATTACTGGACCAATGAAATACTGAATAACTAACTACTCAAAGGTGGCCACTAAAAATTTCAGGTCAAATGTTCACAAGAATTAGGGAGAAATAGTTCTGATAGCTGGGTCCAATGCAACAGGCATTTTGATTTTCCACATGGCTCACGATGCACAAACCGATCAATGATTATAAAGCCCACAAATCTAGGCAAAAACGTCATCTAGCATCAGAGAACTAAGCAGACAGTACATCAAGCATCATAGTACTTGCGTATGTGCAAACACCACGCGCGCAGTAGTCAGCAGGCCTGGTAGTCAGATCAGTTCGCTTCTATGAGTAAAACAAGAACAGGTAGATCATGACAACCATCACTTGCAGGTGACGCCTAATTTCAACTGAAATACACAAAGTGCAACTCAATACACACACTGAATTTCAGGTGGCTGACCATGTTGAATACTGGACCTACGAAATACCTGGATCATCACTTCAAAGTGGCGAGCAATTTTAGGTGAAACTAACAAGATAAACCAACTGGAATACTAAATTTCATCAGGTAGTGAACATTGTGCATTTCAGGGCCAACGGACTATACTACATAATAACTTTAACTACTTGAGGTGGTGACTAGTTTCAGTTGAAATCAGATGAATTAGTTCTCGTAGCTAGGTCCAATGCATAGGCATTTCAATTCTCCACATAGATCATAACATGCAAATGGGTCATTAGTTTCAGTCCACAAATCTACTTGCAACAAAAACATCTACTTAAGAAACAGTTCATCATACTTGCTAGGTCTGAGAATGTAAAAGTAATATCACTTTCCACTGATTTGGTCTTATGGTTTTGAAAACAGAAAAGTAGACCACTCAGATAGGTAAGGTAGGGCCTATAGTGCAGATTCTGAATGTAGATGGTCTTTCTTATACAGAATCATTGCAACAATGCTAACAAACTTCTGAACTCTGACTGGGGTGCATGCCAGCTTCAGATAGCTAATATTTGCATGATAGATTTTCGTCGAGACACACTATGTAAATATACTAAGTTTAAGAGAAAAAATGAATAAATTCAGGTGAAACAAGCAAAATGCAGCTCCACCGAAGCACAAAGTTTCACGTGGTTAACAATACACATCACTGGAATACGAAATATTGAACCATCACCGGAAAGTGATAACTAATTTTAGGTCAAACCAACAAAATGCAGCTAAGTAGAAACAGTGAATTTCAGGTGGCAGACAATGTGGAAAGTTCAACCTATAAAATACTAATTATCGCTTAAAAGTGAGGAACGAGTCGATGCTAGAAAACCTGAACTCAATCAGAACGCTATTTTGGATAGATAACTCCATGTCACAGTTGAGACGACAAACAAACCATGCAACAATAACAGAAGAATTTTGGATAGATAACTCCATGTCCAAAAGAATATGTAGATGGATCCAGCAACCAGTATTTCATTCAAGTATGTTTCAGTGAAGCTAGGTCAAATAAAATACAAGAACATACAATCATATATATACTCTGTATGGTTTGAGTAGAGGTACTAACTTACGATCAGTACAGCAAATGTTAGACCTCTGAAGTCAATTATCAATGACACGCAATTAGAACATCACATGCTTGGCAGAGTCGTCAGCAATAAAATATAAAGGATGCAAAATTTTGATGGCACATGCTTGGGCAGTACATTTGTTTGCAAACCTTTGCTTAAAACAGTCAGAAATCAACTAGATGTCTTGGCACTGACGAACACTGCAAATGCACAGCCCAATGCTAACAATTTCTAATTACAGTTTAAAGGAAAAGATAATATTGCTCTGAGAATGTAAAATAATATCACTTTATACTATTTTAATCCGATGATATGATTTTGAAAACATAATAGCAGACTACTCAGATCGGAAAGCCATTGCCTATAGTGAAGATTTTGAACGTATATGGTCTTTCTTATATAAAATCATCATGATAATGCTATCGGACTTCTCAATTCTAACTTGGGTACGTGCCAGCTTCAGAAGTTCAGATATATGGTTAGTATTTGCCTAGGAGATTTCCATCTAGATGCACTAAGTGTACTGAGTTTAAGAGAGAAACGACTAATTTCAGGTGAGCTCAGTCGAAACACAAAAATTCAGGTGGCTCACAAGTGCATTACCGGACAAATGAAACACTGACTAATTTCAGGTCAAACCAACAAAATGCAGCTAGATAGAAACACTGAATATTAGGTGGCTGACAATGTAGATTATTGGAATACCAGAATCATCATTTGACAGTGGCGCCCAATTCAGGTGACACTAAAACCAAACTCAATAAGTACGCTCGTCAGGCGGTTCACATTGTGCATTATTACTGACAAACTGGATACTGTATCATTGCTCCCAAGGTAATTCTATCGAACTGAGCAGGAAATCAGGCCCATTAGTTCTCATTGGAAGGTGCATAACTGCATAAGCATTTCAATTCTCTTCCTATATCTCACAATGAAGCATTTCAATTCTCCTCCTATATCTCACAATGTGCAAACGATTAGTGGTGCCACGAAATTGGATCTAGGTACGCTAACATTTAACAATGACATCTAAGCATCAGAGAATTAAGCAGAGTGCGGCATACTTGCGCAGGTCAGTAAGCACGTACGGCGCGCAGCAACCCAATCGCGGCCCCTCCTAGTAACACACAAGCAGGTAGAGACTGATCCCGACGCTGGCGGCCGCGATGCCCCAGATCACGGCCTCGAACGGCGGCGGCCCGACCAGTCCCCAGGCGAAGCCGACGGTAATGAAGGAGGAGAGTACCCAGATGGCGAACCTGGCCCGGCGGCGCGCCGCGGAGCCGGGCGGGGAGAGCTGGAACCAGAGGAGGCTCGCGACGAGGAGCGCGAAGGTGAGGTCGGGGAAGGCCGTGGCGAGGGCGCGAGGCCGTCGCCGCGGCAGAGGCGGAGTGCGATCCTGACCGCGGCGCCGAAGAGAACGGGCAGGAACGCCTCGTAGGCGAAGGGACCCGGGTCCTCGGGGGCGTCGGCGGTGTCCGCCGCCGGCGCAGGCGCGGGGACGGGGGCGGGGGCGGAGGAGGGTTTACGGCTCGCCATGGTTCCGGTTGGGGTTTTCGCGCAGCGCACCGAGCTCACACTCACACAACACACGGGCACACCGCACACGGCTGACGGCGACGCGTAGGGGAAGGCCGGAAGGTCAAGACGAGTCGTCCGGGGGTCAAAAAGGTCGCTCGTGGGCTCTTGCTTGACTTGCGCATCGTCATGGGCTTTCAGGCCCGGCTACCCGGTGGTCGTGCTCAAATTGTAGACGACCATGTGCTCAAAAAAAATGTAGACGACCATGGTCAACCACTAGTCAACCAACCAAGTAAAAATTGGTGCAAATGAGAGGAACTCAACAGAAATTTCTGTGTTACCGCCAAAAGAACTCAATTTCTGCTGAGAAATACATCCGAGGTTGTTTACAAAATTGAATTTCAAATTTGAGAAATACAAACTTAGTTTTTCGTTGACAAGATGATTTCAAATAAAAAAAGTTGTCAACTATAAAGTTTCATAACTTTTCAATCTGGAAAACTTTCATTTTGGTCAAAAGTTCATACAACATAACAATAGTAAGATTCTTTACAAATCTTATACATATCTCTTCTAGTTTTAGGAAAACTATACGAGAGGTGTATGATTTGTAAACACTTTTACTACCACTTTGTCATATAAACAAATGATCAAAGTAAAAGTTGTAGATCTTCTTTATAGTTGAACACGTTTTAATTTGATTTCGTTTAGTGCTTCAAAATGTGTTTTGTAGATCTTCAAAATGTGTCAAAGGTTGACATACGGCAAAGGGGGATCTTTGTCGTTTGTTGAAGGTTGACGCACAGCAAAGAGAGCTCTTTGCATAGTGTTTTTTTTTTTTTTTTTGCCGAGTGTTTTTAAGAAAACACTTGGCAAAGAGTCTTTGCCGCGTGTCCCGAAAAAACACTCGGCAAAGAGCTTAACACACAGCAAATGCCGGAAGCAAAGACCGGATTTCCGGCAGTGATTAGTGCCTAAAAGATTTCTGAACTCTCACACGAAATTGAAACAAGCTTGACTAGAGAATCAGGTCACTAGACAGAATGCAGCTCGACCATCCACTAAATTATGGTGGTTCAGAAAGTGCATCACTGGACATATGAACCACAAATATGAATATCCAACTGCAGATGAAATGAACAAAATGCAGCTCGATCAAAACACTAGAATTGAGGTGGTTCACAAAAGGGCACTATTTGAGATAGGAAAAACTAAGTCGTCACCTGAAAAGTGACGAGTAAATTCAGGAGAAAGACTCAATTTTAGGTGGGGTTCGCAATGTACATCACCTGAAGCTACGAAACATGCACTTTCTTGAAGGCGATGACTAATTCCAGGTGAAATGCGCAAGAAAACGCCTAGACATTGCAATTTTACATAGGCTCACAATATGCTACGCAATGGATATGGTTTTACTCCACGAATCAAAGACAAGATTATTTCATTCTAGACTTGTATAAATCCACAGGATAAAGTGGCACGCAGCATCAGAGAATTCAGCATATCGCAACATACTTGTCCTAGTGAAACAGCAGGTCAGATCAATTCTCCTTGCTTGTGACCATCGCCCATTCGGATGCACATTGTCATCCGAATGGAGAGTTTCATGTCAAATCAGCAAAATGCAACTTGAAAATACTGATCGATTACTCCAAGTCCAAGCTAGAAACAAATTTCAGCTGCAATGCACAAGAAAATCAGCTTAACTAGTTCTAGCTCATATATAGCTAACTAGATCCAACACAGAGTCATTCTCAAATTTTCACAAGGGCTCACCACTGCACTGGTAGTAGTGTAGTACTACTAGTACGTCCACAAAATCTACGCAAGATGACTTCATCAGTCTACGAATCTACGAGATAAAACGGCAACCAGCGTCCATCAACACAAATTAAGTTCACAATGGTGCACAATACTTAGCCACAGGCGGCAGCAGCTGTCGGATTCTCGCACGACGATCTGGCCATGGCTCCTGTGTCCTGTCCTCCTCAGAAATTCAGAAGGAGGTAGAAGCCGACGAAGATCGCTGCGAACATGAACCAGGTCACGAGCACTCTCCAGGAGTGCGCCACGAGGAGGCACAGCGCGAGGCGCATCACGGAGCCGCCGGCCCGGGCGCTCTCCGGCGACCCGGGCGGCGAGACCGCGAAGCGGCAGATGGAGAGGAAGAGGCGGAGCTGGAGGAAGTAGGAGAGCAGCCAGAAGGCGACCTCGGCGCCGTCCCGGCTCTGGCTGATGGCGTGGTAGAGGTTGACGGCGAGGTAGCCGAGGATGGCCAGGATGAAGAGCCCCGAGTCCCACGGGGCATGGCTCGCCATGGCCTGGTCGCTGTGGAGTGGCAGTGGCAGTGGCTGAGACGCTGAGTGAGTGGGAAGTGGAGAATGGCACTAGCTTGGTGATGGTGAGTGAGTGGGAACTGGGAATTGAAGTGGGGAGTAGGGGAATAGACCTATCACTTTACTTACTAGTACAAAGATAGAGTTGGTGAATTGGTGGTCGAGAAAGGGGGTAAGTTGAGTCGTATAAAAAGAACGGAGGTTGACTCGATTTTTATATGTTTCCAAAACCTGTAGGCGTTCACAATGGTTAATATCATGTTTTCACCTAGCATTATAAACGGTCTTTACATAAAATTTCCACGTACTACAGATGACACAGGCACAGTCATTCCTCTCAAGCTAGCAAACGGTCCACCGGGCCGGTCTCTCTCGCTTCATCCTGAAACTGCAACGGCACGCCATGTGACCACGAGCAGCTAGCCACATGAGCACCGGTGCACACCGGCCGTGTCTCATCGCTGGCCGTCGCTGTCCTTCGTCTTTGGACGACGACGCGTTCACCTGCTGGACAGCACCACCGCGTGCAGCAGCAGGTGCCATGATTGCTCTGCCTCTTTGGAAAACGGACGCAAAATTGCACGGGAAAAAGGAAAAGGAAAAAATCCATTTTTGACCATCGAAATAGCCTCGGTTTGGTTTTGACCATCGAACTCGAAAACCAGAAATCTTTTACCATCGAACTCTTAAAACCGTTTAGATTTGGCCATCGGGCGGTTTTGCTGACATAGACGCCACATGGCGGTGGGGCCCACCTGTCAGCCCTCATCTCTCCTTTCTCTCTCTTTCTTTTCTCTTCTCCGTGTCCTCCGCCGGCCACCTGCGCCTCCCCTCGGCCGCTTCTCGCCGGACGACGAGCTCCCCACTCTCTAACTCCCCGGGCCGCCCTTCTCTGTACCCAAGCCAAGGAAGGCCGAGCTGGAGCTCTCTGCCCGCGGCGGCCCTCTATGCGCCCAAGTCAAGGAGCTCGATCCGCGCCGCTGGAGGGAGAGAGACCGGCAGAGGGGAAGAGGAGGATGAGAGCTGAGCGGCCGGCCTCTCCTCTGCCGGCCACCACCCTTCCCTGCGCCTCTCCCTGCCGCAACAGCCACTGGAAGCCGCGAAACCGAGCGCCGTCGCCGGAATTTGGATGCCCGATTCGCCGGCCACGTCGTCTGCACCATGCTGCTGCACGCAGCCAGATCATCCTTGCCATCAATCGACCATCCGAGTGTTGTCGTCTCTTGCACTTGGGATGGAGAGAAGTTGAGTGGGCCATGGCGCTGCGATTCCCGTCCGCGTCCGGGGCCAGAACGGCGATGGGGCTGAGGGCGGCGGCGGGATGGGTTGGCGGCAGCAGAACGGGAAGGGACGAGGGCAAGTGGGGCACCTCCACTGCGTCCCCCTGTCCTCGATGGTGGATTCGGCCAAGAGGAGAGGGAGGGGGAGCAGCTCGAGCGCCGCCGTGCTGCTGGACCGATGTGGACGGACGCGGAGGGAGGAGATGTTGGGGCAGCGGGTGGTGCTATAGGGGCGATGGGAGGATGGGCGCCGGCCAGGACTCGAGCTCGCGGGCGGCGGCTGCCAGCTGGGCGAGAGAGAGAGAGAGGAGAGAGATGGGGAAGGGAGAGGGGGAAGAGAAAGAAAGGGTTGGCAGGTGGGCCCCACAACCATGTGGCGTCCACGTCAGCAAAACCGCCCAACAAAACCACCCGATGGTCAAATCTAAATGGTTTTAAGAGTTCGATGGTCGAAGATTCCTGGTTTTTGAGTTCGATGGTCAAAACCAAACCGAGGCTATAGTTCGATGGCTAAAAATGGACTTTTTCCAAAGGAAAAAGGGGTGCATAGCTAGTAGCCATCTCCTGCGCAACAGGCTACAAACAATGCACAAGAAAGGTAAGGTGGGTGTGCATGCGCGTCCTCAGAGAGCCCTCGATCATATGCATTGTGGGTGCACTCGTCTCGATCAGCGACCCATCAACTCGTCAAGTCGTCACAGCCAGGGCCCTCTATATTCCTGCAGGGAAATGCTTTACTCCCTCCGTCTCAGGATATAAGGCACGCACGTAAATCAAAATTCAAACTTTGAAAACTTTGACCTACGATTAAGCTTGTATAATAAAAACTTTGTCTTACAACAATAATATAATTGTATTAATATTTAAAAGTACTTTCATATGACTATAATTTTGTTGCTACAAGTATTATATTATAAAAGATATTAACAGTCAAATCTTATTATTGAAGACCGTGCCAAGTTTGACCGCGCCTTATATCCTGAGACGGAGGGAGTAATTATGATCTGAAGTTCGAGTCGGTTGGTTCATGCTCACCAAGCAGCATTGAAGAAGAGCGTGTGCGTCCAACTGAGAACATGACTCCAGCAATTCAGTTTCTAATTCAACATTCAAGTGAGCAACCAGTAAAGATCTTGCCAGTTGCTTTTTTATTAGCATCAATGCTAGAACACCATTAGTAATCGATTCACAACATAATTCACTCGGATCCATCTATTATTAATTTATTATCATAATAAGAGTGTGTTAAAAGTGGCACCATATAGTCGCCAAGAGTGGCTAGGAAATATCATGTTAATTATAAAAAAATGAAAATGATATACATTGTTGAGTTTTAGAACGGTCTAATTGTCTAGGTTAACCTAAAATGTTCATGTTAAATAAAATTGATACTAGGTTAACCTAAATTGTTCGTGTTAAATAAAATTGATATAAACATGTAAGTTCAAAATTAAATAAAGGAAAAAATAGTGGTTGAATTCTGTACGATCTGAGAAGTAAAATACCTAAATAAGAGTCCATGTCATTACATCCAACTAATAAACAACGGAATTTGGAATGAAGAACACTAAATAAAATATTATTTGAGTCCCAAAGGTGTATGGAACAGAAATACCAAATTCATATACAAATATAACTAATTGGTATATCAGATTAAGAGTAAAATATTTAGAAATTTAAATCAAGGACAAAAAGGTCACCTATTTCCTCTCAAGATCTTTATTGTAATTCTGAAAACAGTTTGCATTTAGGTAGACTGGTAGTTGTGTCCGTAGTTCTTGTTTAATTGGCTTGGTCCTTTGTAAATTGGTTTTGGTGTGTATACTTGAAGTTGAATGTATGTTTACTAGACCAAGTTGAGGTTGATCTTGGAAGTTGGTGGTCGAGATGGTGCCATGGTGGTAGCAGCTAGGTTGTGTCATAGTTCTTTGTTTCCTTTCTTGTAAATTGGTTTTTTGATGTACTTGAATGTATCTCATAGACAAAATTGAGATTGATCTTGGAAATTCGTGCCCTTACCGCTGCCTCTATACAAGTGTCTACGTTTAGTTTCTTATATGTTTTCAAAACTTGCAGGAGTTCAAAATGGTTATCATGTTTTCACTGTATATATAGACGGTTTGTACTATACGTTTTCTACTACACACATAACAGTCATTCCTCAAACAAACGGTTCACCAAAGGAACAGCAAACACGTAGGAAAAGCAGAGGAGACATTACAGGCCGCTGGCAACCGCGTCTCGCGGCATCCTGAAACAGCAATGGCACGCCATGTGTGACCACGAGCAGCCACATGAGCACTGTATGTTGCACAGTACGGGGATACGGATACGGGGATACGGATACGGAGATACAGCGATACGGTATTTTCAAAAAACAGCAATACGGGGATACGGCAAACCAAAAATTTCATAGTCATAGAATAGATAAATATAATAAATAGTTGATAGTGAAAGTAAAACTAGTAGCATATGATAAACTAAAATAGACACTCGTACAATATTATAATCTAAAATGTAGCAGCTAGCAGGAATCAATGGCAAAGATCGAATTTTGGGACCTCTTTCACTCTTTGCAACCAAACTAGCTAGTCTTATGGAAGATCTACCAAGGCCTAATTAAGCAACACTGCAACAGAGCTTGCACGTGCACGATTATGGAAGATCTACCAACAGCGCTTGAAGGCATGAACTCATGAAGTACGTACATGAAGCCATGAAGGCATGAAGCAGGCGTACGTACTCGTGCTGGCGTGCTGCTGCTCGGAACTTTGGAAGAGATCGAAGACACGCGTACGTATACAAAGATGAAGCGTCCAAGAAAGTTGATTACCGGTGGACGACGACGGCGTCAAGCGGAGGCCGGCGGGCCGCGGAGCCGGAGGCGGCCGGCGGCTTGTGGCGCTGGCGGCCGACGAACCGAGGACGAGGACTCGAGGAGTCGAGGAGCGACGCCGCCGACGGCGGACGACAGATGCAAATGCGAAAAGATTTAGGGTACGTCGATTTGTCGACTGTACGCCAGTTTTTATACGTAACATCCGATCCGTATCCCGTCCGTATCCCGTCCGTGTCCCGTCCGTATCAAGGCGTTTTCATTTTTTTTCATCTAAGAAAATGGGACACGTAGGGATACGCATATCCCTGCCGTATCACGCGTATCGCCGTGTCCCCGCGTGTCCAAACGTGGATACGGCTCCATGTCCACGTATCGGTGCAACGTGCACACCGACCGTGTCTCATTGCCGGCCGTCGCAGTCCTTCATGATTAGCTTGAACTTGCGGCGGAACATTTGTATTCTGAGGTATAGACTGACAGCCTCTGTTTCGTCTGCATCCTCAATGCAGCGACCGAGGATCACGACGATAATCTCATATGGCAGGAGTTCTATTAGGACGCAGATCATCATAGCATTAGCCATTCTTCTCCGTGACGAAGAGGG
The DNA here is from genome assembly GCA_015476505.1 of Urochloa ruziziensis. Classification (NCBI taxonomy): domain Eukaryota; kingdom Viridiplantae; phylum Streptophyta; class Magnoliopsida; order Poales; family Poaceae; genus Urochloa; species Urochloa ruziziensis. The sequence continues at coordinate 29,444,513 of CM027126.1, read as the reverse complement.
CTCCATCGAGCAAAAGTGCAAGTAGAAGCGATGGCGGCGAGCGGCGCTGCAGAGGCGGAGCAGGGGATTTTTGCAGGGGACTTCTCGAAATCGATCCCAACGGGGGGTGGGAACTTATAGGACGCTGGCGCCTTCTCAGGAAAGTGAGGCGTCTCCTCAATGTGTCTCGTGGGAAGGGGCGGGTGGCCCGGGGATGAGGCGGATTGGTGTTGCGGGGCAGCGGCGGCTGCGCGGATGCCGGAGATAGGGTTTTCTTGAAATTGATCCCCAATCTCGAATGTAATGCGATCTGGAATGCCTTGGAGTCTTCTCCGTGAAGGTAACCCTAAGAGGCAGCCTTGGGCAGTAAAAGTAACTGGCTCCTCGGCGTGCGCCCACCGGCCGGCCATGTGCAGATTGGAACAGTTGACAATTGCAATTTTCGTCAACCTTATAACGTTCGTCACACAACATTTCATCTCGCGACCGTATCCATATCAACTGTGCGCCAGTGTGGACGCACGCTTTAGTTGCCACGCTGGCGGCCAGCCAGGGCCCTCTGAAGTTCACAAGTCGGTTTTGACTGGTGTGGTTCATGCTCACCAAGCAACATTGAAGAAGAGCGTGTGCGTCCAATTGAGAACATGGCTCCGGCAATTCAGTTTTTAATTCAACATTCAAGTAAGCAACCTGCAGTAAAGCTCTTGTCAATTGTTTTTTTTAAGTCACGTTAAAGTAAGCAGCACGGCTAGTTAATTTAGTTATTAGCACCAATGCTAGAACGCCATTAGTAACCGATCCTCAACATAATTCACTTGGATCCATCTATTATTATCATAATAAGAGAGTGCTAAAAGAAGGCACCATATTTGCCAAGAGCGGTAAACGTAAAAAAATGAAAAAAGATATACATTGTTGAGTTTTACAACGGTCTAATGTTCTAGGTTAACCTAAAATGTACGTGTTAAATAAAATTGATATAAACAGCTAAGTTCAAAATTAAATAATGTATGTCTAGGTGGATAGCGAAAACTATAAACCTAAAAAAGCCAAAACGACAAATATTTTGAAATGGAGAGAGTATTTATTTGGGATTACAACTCATGCCAGTGTAACAATTGCTGAGTTGCCCATAATCTAGAGTAGGGGTAAAACGCCCATGTATAATCTACCACATGAAAATGGACCAGGCAAGCTATGGCATAGGAGCAAATTAAACACCAACGAACTAGCTAGCATCAGCAGTTCAGCACTCAGATTTTAGAAACATTTTATAGCGAGATAATTAGGTCATCTTCATATATGACTATATTTTTTGTGTGAGGAATATATGACTATATTTTGCCCTACCCACCACCACTAATATAGTCGAGACAAGATATTTTGGAACAGCTGACGAGTTACGGCTTACTCCTCTTAGCAGCCTGCGTAAAAAAGACAAGTGCACTAGAAGCTCTCCCAAGTCATCGATGATGTCACAAACACGCCATGCCATTGCCACGTCGCTTTAAGTCCGCGATTGTTTGTCATCAAGATCGCATGCAATTGCCTCCTCTTTCTTACCAAATATGACAAAGGTATCATCTTGTGCTTATCGGCCCGTCGCAATCCGGTAGCTGACGACCAGCTCGTCTCTACCCTCGGTGACATCGCCGGACCGCCCCAAAGCTCCAAATGGTGATGCCAAGGTAAACTGTTCCCACCGAACGCTCCAATGGCCTTTCAGCCGCCGGCCGCTGCAAATATATATACACCAACTCCGACACGGGCGAAACCAGAGCAGCTTTGTAGAGAGCGACGAGTCCGACAATGGCAGCAATGGGCCTGGTCGTCGCCGCGCTCGCCGTGGTGCTGGTCCCGTGGCTGTGGGCGGCGGTGCTTCACCTAGTGTGGCGTCCGTACGCCGCGACGCGGGCGTTCGCGCGGCAGGGCATCCGAGGGCCACCGTACCGGTTCTTCTACGGCAACAGCGGCGAGACGAAGGCGATGCTGGCGGCGGCCGGCGGCGAGGTCCTGGACCGAAGCTCCCACGACATCGTGCCCCGCGTGATGCCGCACTACCGCGCGTGGGCGTCGCGCCACGGCAAGGTGTTCGTCTCCTGGTCCGGCGCGATGCCGACGCTCTGCGCCGGCACCTACGACATGGTGAAGCGGGTCCTCTCGGACAAAACCGGCCTCTACGCGAAGCCCGACCCGGGACCCACCATCCTGTCGCTGCTGGGGATGGGCCTCGTGTTCACCGAGGGCGAGGACTGGGCGCGCCACCGCCGCGTCGTCCACCCGGCGTTCGCCATGGACAAGCTCAAGTCCATGGCCGGAACCATGGCTGCGTGCGCCGGCGAGGTGGTCCGTGACTGGGAGGCACGCGTGGCAACGGCGCCGGGCGGGAAGGCCACCGTTGAGGTCGGGCAGCAGTTCACGGAGCTGACCGCCGACGTGATCTCGCACACGGCGTTCGGGAGCAGCTTCCGGCGCGGGAAGGAGGTGTTCATGGCGCAGCGGGAGCTTCAGGGCATCGCGTTCGCCGCCATCAACAGCGTCCGGTTCCCCGGCATGGGGCACGTGCCGACCAAGGCCAACCTGCGCCGGTGGCGGCTGGAGCGCAAGGTGCGTGGCACTCTCATGGACATCATCCGCGAGCGCGTCGCCGCCGCCGGCGAGGCCCGCGGGTACGGCTCCGACCTGCTCGGCCTCATGCTCGAGGCCAACGCCGCCGCCGGCAAGAAGGCGGCGGCGATCATGAGCATGGACGAGATCATCGACGAGTGCAAGACGTTCTTCTTCGCCGGGCACGACACGACGGCGCACCTCCTAACCTGGGCTATGTTCCTCCTCGGCACGCACCCGGAATGGCAGCATCGGCTCAGGGAGGAGGTCCTCCGGGAGTGCGGCGGCGGCGAGGCGGCGCCGCCGATCAACGGCGACGCGCTCGGGAAGCTGAAGCTGGTGACCATGGTGCTGTACGAGACGCTGCGGCTGTACGGCGCGGTGAGCATGATCGGGAGGGTGGCAGCATCGGACGCGGACTTGTGCGGCGTGAAGGTGCCCAGGGGCACGGCGCTCGCGATCCCAATCGCGATGCTGCACCGGGACGAGGAGGTGTGGGGAGCGGACGCCGGCGAGTTCAACCCGCTCCGGTTCCGCGACGGCGTGGGCCGGGCCGCGGCGATTCCCGGCGCGCTGCTGGCGTTCTCGGGCGGCCCGAGGTCTTGCATCGGGCAGGATTTCGCGATGCTGGAGGCGAAGGCGACGCTGGCGTTGATCCTGCGGCGGTTTGAGTTCGAGGTGGCGCCCGAGTACGTGCACGCGCCGGCGGATTTCCTGACGCTGCAGCCGTTGCGCGGACTCCCTGTCGTGCTCAAACTCTTGGACCCGTAGAAAAGCAGACTATACTACTTGACTACTTGACGACACAGGCCTGAGAGAGGATTATGCACTGTATGTCCTTGCATTGCCAGAGTTGCCAGCAATAAAATATAGTAGGATGGAGAGCTTTGCTGATGCATTTGTTTGAAAAAAGCATCAGAATATGTATTATAGGATTATGAAAATTAAATGTCACCTCAAGTTTTTTTTTACAAAAGGGTATCTTCTTATGAAAAAAAAATTGTGACCACATTAATCAGTGAACAAACTTCTGAAAATTTTCGGAGAATATATGACATGACGCCTTGAACCATGGCCTGTCCATGGATTCCGGATCATGAAAGGGTATCTTCTTGCCCCTTTGGTAGAATGCTGCCATTTGGCATATACTCTAAAGCATAATACATCAATAAATCAGATAAATTTTCCTGAAAGATAGAGGCTAATTTCAGGTGAAACGCACAATAAATCAGATAAATTTTCTCACTGCATCAGGAAACTAAGTCCAACGGAGAGATTCTGCAATTTATTATACAAGGCTCAATGTGCAACAAATCTACGGAGATAAAAAGACACAGCAGCACAGAGTGCATATTAGTAGGCCAGAGCATTATTGTTGCATCCTTGGTCCTTGCATGAGATATCCGGTCTTCACTTCTCTGGCTCGAGTTTGGCAGTGCACACAGTTCTCCTCAGGCGGCGGACAGCGCTTAGCAGCTAGGTAGCAGTAGAGCCCAGCACGCACGACCCAAGCGAGGATCGCGTAGAGCAGGGGCACCACGCAGCTGATCTGAAGAGCACGAGGAGAGTCACCGCGTGGTAGAATATACCGAGCAAGTACAAGCGCCGCGCCTCGGACCCGACCGGCGACAGCAAGAAGCAGAGAGTGTACATGAGCACGAGGACGAGGCTGAGGAAGCAGACGCCAGGGAAGCCCACCCAGGCGTATCGGCTGTGGCCGAGGGCGATGCCGGAGGTGACCGCGATGCCGACGAGGGCGACCGGCAAGAGGCCGGCGCAGCATGCCAACCCCATGGTGCCAAACTGCCAATGGTGGAAGGGATCGCAGCGGGGCCTCTGTAGTCTGAATATCTGATTGCCTCCCTTATATAGAGACTAGCAGGGACAGGGATAGGCCGTGCTAGTATTATTACCTTTATACGGCTTGTGATAGTAATATTCATGGGTTACTTCATCCGTTCCAAATTATAGGCCGTTTTACCTTTTGTAGGTTCATACATTTTGCTATGAATTTAAACATAGCGTTTAATTATCTAGATACATAAAAAGATGATGAATCTAGAAAACTCAAAAAGACCTATAATTTGAAACGGAGGTAGTACTCTACTATTAAAATATAACCACTTCTATATGGTAAATAATAAATTGGCAATCGGTGTCTAGAATATTGTTGAATTAGATATTCAATCCACCGCATGATCACTAGCAGTGTGGATAAATGTTTATTTATATCTACAACATTTTATAAGAAAACTGGGTTCAAAAGGTAATTTTGCGATAGTGATGCACCAAACAAAGCGAGAGGTAAAGTACGCATATGCTACCTCTGATAATATAATAACTATATATGTTTGCTCTAAATTGAATTTTAAAAAATATTATAATTTAAAATGCGTGTTTAATCGGTGATGTATAACATGTAAACATTATTGAAATAGAAACTACAAAAACTTTTTATTAAGGAGAAAATAAAAGAACCCAAATATAATGGAGGAATTGATGAACATATAGATGGCAGGGATGCACAACGGTATTTTTTGCTTTTTAGCCTTATTTGTGAAAGAAGTGCACAGATAGACCTTTATTGAAAAGATTCGTAAAAATAGACCTGACCTCGGCGTCATGATCTTTGGCGCCGAGGTAACACGTCTCGGCTCCGTAACATTTGGCGTCGAGGTCCATTCACGTGGAGCAGACGTGGCAGGTAGGCTCGGCGCCAAAGGCGACGGCGCCGAGCTCGGCTGCTGTGCAGTGTCAGGCCAGCGCAGTCACGCCCACCGTCGTTTGATTTGACCTGTCGTCGATCACCTTTTGTCCATGCTGCATGTAAGGACCGCCTCCCGGCGTCTCCACTTAACACGAATTAATGTCATTTCCTGAGTAAGAGGGAAAACATTAATTGCATTGGAGCTGGTAATCAAGCTGAATGAATTAGATGAGAGCGGAGCGGTGCTAGCACCTGATCGGCGACCCAGCAAACACCAGCGGGGGAAAGGGAACTTCAGGGGGAACTACACAGATCTGCATGCAAGTCTGAGTACCACTGTACCCAGCAAGTGCTTAACAATCGAAGGAACATGTTTGCGTTGTTGCGGTAAGCAGGGCTTTAAACGTAGCATAGAAGTTTTGGGTCCTGGATGGGCAAGACCTTCCCGTGGCCAACGGTAGTGTGGGCCCCGCCACCCGGCGGGCCCACCTAGCATGAAATAATGTCATTTCCTTGTAAAGGAAAACATTAATTGCAAAAGAGTTGGCAACGGCTAACCAGAATTGAAAAGTAAAGATCGGAACTAGGACCTGATCAAGACGACTTGCAGGGCCGGTGAAGGGAGGGAAACCTTCCGATGGAGCTGCAAGATTTTACAAGCAAGTCTGAGTACCACCGCACTCAGCAAGTACTTAACAATCGAAAGGTATGAACATGCATTATTAGTTGACAAGTGATTAATAAATCGGTGCTGGGTCCTGGAGGGGCAAGAACCTCCCTACCAGTCCCCCGGTGATTTTGGCCCGGATCCTTCTGTCGATCCCGCAATCACCATCATCTCATTATCGTCACTCCTAGGGGTTATTCTTGGCTAATCTGTGGGAGCTTTAACCAGATGGGCTCATAACCGAGAGCCACGACTATCGATAGATTGGGTAACTCTGCAGAGGTTTGTACTCTTGAAACTATACGGTCAGGTGACCCTCCCGTGGCCAACGGCAGGGCCACCCTACGGGACTCGTATCCACTGGCGTCCATCTCTGGACAGCTTCCATCTGGGTCTACCCACGGATGCTACTGGGGTCTAAACAGGGATCGCATAAACGTCCACACAAGGACACTAACCCGGGTATGGATGCATCATATAAATTAGGGCATGCATCGCCCGTGGGCCCTACCAGCCCTGTCATATGCGACCCGTGCCGACCAGTCCCAGCCCTCTGTCTGGGGCTGTCTCCAGCATTTCCGTTGCCCACCGTGGCCCCTGGGGTAGCTTTGCCAGAGGTAGCTGGTGGAGTGTGAGTCGAGGCCTCACATTACAGGGCATTCCCGAAGGCTATGTCCTTTTTGGCCCGTATAGCCGTACATGACGTTGGAAAGACTTTCCCAAGAACCGGTCCTTAAGCGACCAAGGCAGGCCTCTGGATAGGAGCTCCTCCGAGACTATCCACCCTACCTCGCATCTTCTTCCCCCTTGGTGCCTCTCGCAACCAGGGTTTCTGCACTGGGTTGTGTCTTAGTAGTTGGGGGTATCTGAGTAACTAATTCTCAATGCAACTACAGACATTTAGCTAGGAGTAGAGCATGTTAATGCAATTGATTATCATGAGCAATGAAATTGCTAAGACTTGCCTGATACGGTGGTGGTCTCCGCCGGGGCTATAATCCTGAGGTTTCCTGGCGGAGTATCACGAGGTGGCTGAGGCGAGAGATGGCTGGGGTGGCGCTCCGGCGTGCGGCGGCGCTTGCGGTTCACGGCGGCGGTGCTCAGGCGGTGCTCCTCCACTGCACGAGCGCTCCCTGGGGTACGCTGCTTTGTGCCTTGGGCGCTACGGGGCCTCTGGGTGGCGCCGCGGTGGCCGGAAGGGCGTCCAGGGGCTTGGCGGCGGCGGGATTGCCGGAGCAGTGCGGCGGCGCTCTTGCGCTGGCGGTGGTGGCATGGCCGTGGAGCTTGTGAGGTGTGTTGTGGTGAGGGTGAGCTCTATTCGGGGCGCACGCAGGGCTATTTATAGCCTAGCGGTGCTCCCTGGGGGCTCACCGGGGCAGCGGGGCGGCGACACGTGGCACGACAAGCTCGCCGGCGTGCGACGCGTGCTGCCGCGGGCGTTCGTGCGGATGGCCGGGGAGGGGGTGTCGGCGCCACACTTCATGTGCGGTGGCCTCGCGTGGTACCGACACGCGTCCCGCGCGCCTTTGTCGGCTTTATCTTGGCCGGAGGAGGGGGATCGAGCGGCGACGGCGGGGCACGGCCGCTGCGAGATGGAGGAGGAGGGGGCTCCCGTGCCAGGATGGCCTCCCTAACGTAAGCAGGGAGCCGCAGGGGTGGTGTGGCGTTGGTCTTGGGGCGCCACGCGGACTGAGAGCGTTGCGGTGGCGGAATGGGCGCGCGGCGGCGCGGCGCCGGAGAAATGAGAGAGGGGGGAGGAACCGGAGAAGGGAGAGAGGAGGAAGAAGGAGGGGGTGGAGTGGGCTGGGCCAGAAGTCGAGGGGCGCGGGATGGACTTCGCGGGGAGGGAACTGAGAGAGAGAGGCGCTGGGCTGGGCCGCGCGGGAGTGAACCAGGGAGGGAAGTTGGGGGGCCTAAAACAGACTTTAGGGGGTCTGGGCCACGGCTGGCCGGCCACCAAGCTTAAAATCCTTTTCTTATTTTTCTAAAGGGTTTTTAAAAGGGTTTTCGAATTCAAATTTGAATTAATTTCTTTTCGATTTAGTCCTAGGGCTCCCGATGCTAGTTTAATCCTTATAGAGCACTCAAGTTGTAGAACTTTATTTTATTTTCCTATTATTTTATATTCTATTATTCCTAGAAATTCTCATTCTAGCTTATAATAGTCCTTATAAATCTAATAATTAAATAAATAATCTTTATTAATTTTGAGGGTGCCACAGGTAGGGCCATCCTACGGGACTCGTACCCACCGGTGTCCATCTCTGGACAACTTCCGTCTAGCTCTGCCCACAGATGCTACTGGGGCCTAAGCAGGGGTCACATATCCATCCACGCAAGGACCTTCCCTGGGTATGATGCATCAATAATTATCCTGGCAACTCTGCTAGCAGGCCCTACCAGCCTAGTCACATGTAACCCGTGCCGGTCAGATCCAGCCCTCTATCGGGGTCTGTCTCCAGTATATCCGTTGCCCATCCTTGCCCCCCTCCCCCCCCCCCCCCCCCCCCCCCGCCCCCCCGGGACAGTTTACTAGTAGTAGCTAGTGGGGTGTGAGTCGAGGCCTCACATTACAGAGCATTCCCGAAGGCTATGCTCTTTTTGGCCCGTATAGTTGTACGGGGCGTTGGAAAGACTTTCCCAAAGCACCGGACCTTAATCGGTCGAGGTACGCCTCCGGACAGGAGCTTCCTTCAAGGCTATCCGCCTTACCTCGCATCTTTTAACCCCCTTGATGTCACTTGCAACAAGGGTTTATGGTGGTGAGCAGTATTTCATTAAGCAGCGTATAAAGGTTATTTTGGTGGTTAATCTTAATGCAATCTAGCTACAGACCTTGGGGAAGGGTAAGAGCATATTCATACAATTGATTAGTATGAACAAGGAGATTGTTAAGACTTGCCTTATATTATGGTAGAAGTTGTCGGAGGGCTAATCCCCGAAATCCAGGCGGATCGTCTACACAAGCATAAATATAATTACTAAATCAGTCATCACATCGGGTGAATTTATTCAAGGAAAGAGAGGGATTAGGGTGTTCGCGAGGGTGCATGTCCGGGGTCTTGTGGAAGTGTTTGGGGTTTCGCCAGGGGTTGTTCAGGGCTTTTACCGGGGTTTAACGAGGTTTAGGAATTATCGATGGATGGCGATAAATTGATTCTAAGGTTAAGGAAGGCTTCTAAGGAATCTAATCTTATGAAAAAGCTTAGAATATATCCTAGTATTTTTAGAAATTTATTGGCTATTTATGGAATTTTATCTAGAGGTTGGTATATTTCGGGGTACACTAACGGAGGCTTCTTATGGGCTAAAAAGGAATTTATCTATTTCTAGAGTCTAGAAAGGTGTATAAATGATTTGGATAGCACTGACTATCTTATTATTGTATCTAGTATTTTTGGGTATTTTCTAGGAATTTTTGGAAGGTTCTAAGGTGGAGAAATAACTTCTTATGTGCACTAAGCCGGGTGTACCTAGCATTTTCCTTGTGGACTGACCCTGCGGTTCACTATGCTGTGGACTGGGTTCATGGGTCCATGGACCGGGCGGACTCTAGGTCTACGGTCCACTGGACCAAGTGTATGCGGGGCAGAAGGGCGAGGTGGCGGCTGGCGTGGCTCGCGGGTGTGGCTGACAGGCGGGGTCCGCGCTTGCGTGGCTGCCACGCACTTGCCACGTGAGCGCCGGACTTCGCAGCGGCGCGGCGGCACAGCAGGGGAGGCTCGTCGCCGGCGGCGTTAGGACGGCTCTTGCGGCGGGGAGGGCATCTACAGGTTCAGGAGGCTGCTGCGGACTGGATGAGGATGTTTTCGTCGAGGGTTGGGGTCCGGTGTGGCGGCGGGAGCTCGACGGAGTTTGGGCGGCGGGGGTGGAATGGGGGAAATGGGGTAGAGCGCTCTTGGGGTCCTGGCTAAGGGTCGTGTGCACCTCCTAGGCGGCACAAAGCACGCTGGCGTGCGTAGGCATGAGAGAGGGATGCCAGAGCCGGTGGGCGGCACACTGGAGTGCGGCGACGCGCGTGGCAACCGGCCGCAGCTTGACCAGGCATCGCGGGAGGGGTAGAGGGGCTAGGGAGAGGGAAGTGGGCAGTAGGACGCTTACCACGAACTTACGGGGATGGAGGACGGCCAGGGTAGTGCTCCGACGGGCGGCGGCGGTCTTTGGTCACGGCGGGGCTCCTCCAGGTGCTGGGCTCCTCGAGCTTCCCTCCCTGGGCGGCGGTGGCTTGCCGCGCAGCTCTACGGTGGCCAGCGCTTGGCCAGGCAGCCTGGAGGCAGTGAGGGCACCGGACCAGGGTGGCGGCGCTCGCGTACTTGTGGTGGTGTTTGCGTGGGGTGCCGCGGTGGGTGTGAGCTCTATCCGAGGCGCGCGTGGGGCTATTTATAGCCCGGCGGAGCCCCCTGGTGGCTCACCGAGCGGTGTGGCCTTGACGCATGGCGCGGCGGGCTCGTCGGCGTGCAACACGTGCAGGCGTAGGTCATCGTGAAGGCGGCCGGGGGAGGGAGCGTGGGCGCCGCACTTTGGGTGCGATGGCCTCGCGAGGTGTTGGCACGCGTCCTGCACGCCTTTGTCGGGTCTATCTCAGCCGGAGGGAGAGGATCAAGCGGCGGCGGCGGGGCTCTGAGCATCGCGGTATGGCGGGGGAGGGGGTTCCCGTGCCGGAGCAGGGCCTCTGACGTGTGCAAGGAGTGAAGGTGGTGGCGTGTCGTCGATCTAGGGGCTCCACGAGGGCTGGGGTGACGCGGTGGCAGGATGGCGGCGGCGGCGGCGCGCCGGAGAAATGAGAGAAGGGGGAGGAATCGGGGAGAAGAAGGGAGGAGGAAGAAGAGGGAGGCGGAGTGGGCTGGGCCGGGAGTTGAGGGGGCATAACCGGACTTTGCGCATTCAGGCGACGATGTGCTGAGCTCTGCCAGGGAAAAGGAGAAGAGGCTAGGCTGGGCTGGGCTGCGCGGGGCGGACCGGGGGAAGAGATAAGGGGGCTGAGACAGACTTTAAGAGTTTTGGGCCGCGAGTCGTCAACCCGCTATGTATAGAATCATTTTCCTATTTCTAAAAGGATTTTGAAAGGGGTTTTGAGTTCTAATTTAAATCACATTCCTATTTAGGTTTACTCCTAGGGTTTCGGTACTAGTTTAGTCCTTATGGAGCACTGAAGTTATAGAATTTCATTTTATTTTTCTGCAATTATTTATACTCTATTAATCTTGGTAATTCCTATTTAAGCCTATAGTGGCCTTAATACATTCAATAATTAATCTAATAATTAATTAAATAATTCCTTTTAATTTTTGAGGGTGTCACAGATCTACCCTACTTAAAGAAATCTCGTCCTCGAGATTGGAGGATGGTATAGGTTTATTGAATAAGAACAAGGTTTTGGTGAAAAAGTTGGGTGACCACTTCTCATCTTTTAATTTGGTATGGTGATTCTTTTGGGTATTTTGATAAGTGTCCCTTTTCTGGAATCTAGACGACTGGAGTTTATCTCTCAGATTTGGTTAAGGTGGGTCATGTAGAAATTTCATGGATCAGGAGGGTATCTTTTTGGAATAGAGTGTTGGCAGGTATGGTGGAGTTTTTCAACGGCTATGGTTGGGAGATTTTGATGTCTTGGTATATGTATATCTGAGAATTCTTACTGATTTCTGAAATTGTCCTACCCCACTTAAGGCGACCTGATATATCTTCTTATCTAAGGAAGGTATAACAGTTTTTAAGCATTTGGACTAAGTGGTTATTCGGAAAAGAGTGTGTAATTGGTATGGAGGATTTGGTATATCTCGAGGAGATATAGACAATTTCCTTCCATACAAACTGCTACACTAGCAGTATGTACATCTGTACATTATTCTAACGTTTTTCAAACCTATATTCTACCTAGTTCCTATGTATATCTGTACAATCCGATTTTCTCCTATACATGGTCTAGGTGGAGTAGAAAATATCCTCGTCTGGCAGTTGATCTTCTTCTAGATTTTCGGTGTTTTCCTCCATGTATTCTTCTTCTGCCGGATCACGGTAGATTTCTCGAATTATCTGATTCTTTTCTGCTGAAGTTTTGTGACCTGGGAACATCCGGATGGCGATGGTGACTGCGGTTTGTGCCTCAGTTGTAAGTGGAGGTGCGGGGTGGATTTCATCATCATATGCCCCTAGATTTAGGGTGGTACTAGGGACTTCATAGGTTGTGGGTTTAATCCTCTTCCTGAGTTTCATGGGTACTTGGTAGAGCATGTGTTCTATTTCCTGGAGCCTTTCATTGTCGAACTTCTGCCATCCTACCTTCATTCTTTTCACTCGATCGTGAAGGTATATCACTTTTTGGGTTATGGTAGTCAGGTGGATCTGGTTATCGGCCATGTGGCTACGCTGACGGCCTAAGCGGTATCGTAGTTTTTGTTTTTCCTAGCCTGGGTTCCTGCGTTGGTATTGGCCAGGGATTCTACTTCACTTTGTAGGGCATGGGTCTGCTCATGGAAAGAGTTTTGCTGTTGTCTATACTCAGCTTGCAAGGTTCTAAGCTTTTCGGTCAAGTTGTTTCGTTCATGTTGGTAGCGACGACAGTGTTCACCTTGGTGTTCTAGCATTTTCTCATAGGTTTCTACTTGGCCTTTCATAACGGTCTGCTTAAATTCTCCCCTTCCTATATCTTCTCTTAGCTCTTTCAGGATTCGGGCACTGGTTTCTAGCTGTAGGTTATAGCTCCTTCTTTGTCCTTTCAGGGCTACAACCTACAGTTGAGAATAGTGTAATGTGTATATGTAGATTATAGTTCGTTTTGGCATTTCTAGACTCATAGTGTTTGCTATGCACCTAGACATAGTGTAATATGTATATGTAGATGTATAACAAAAGCTATGAACCTAGAAAAATCAAAATGAACTATAATTTAGAACGGATTAGAACGGAGGAAGTACTTATTTCTATATGAAAGTTATGGCAAGAGAGCCAGACCAAGAGGAGTGCCTGATAGAGGTATTGGGGCCCACCACGGGGCTGGCTAATCGGGTGGGAAGTGGCGATGGGTGAGTGTGAAGTCAGTAGTGGGGGACCGGGAGAGTAACGATGGCTTGGTGTTGAATGAAAAGCCAATAGCGGGTGGGCCGGTGAGGGGGAGAAGTTTTATCTATGTGAGAGAGTTGGTAGTGGTCATGACGATAGTATTTTTTTTTTAACGAAACGGTTATCGTATATTTTTCATATGATTTTATTTTTAGTGCATATTCAAATGTAGCATTAATGATATACTAAAACTGAATTATTTGCATACAATGAGTTCATATTATTTACAATAAATTTTTTTAGTTAAGTATATATGCTAGATGAATTAATTAGCACCACTGAAGAAACTGTATATGGTAAAAGTTGGGAATGACCAGTGGGAAGTTATGTCAGCATTACTTACATGATATTGTTGAAGTTGAACGTGGCAACAAGAATAATATATCAGAGAGCCAAATGCATGATTGCTCCTATGAGGCTATGAGCTATATATGGCTGCTTATTGCTTCCTTGCAAAACGGAAGCGGAATTATACAAGAGGAAAGGAGGGGGGAAATTAAAAAGGTGCCAAGATATCAGATATCTTCTGCCGCGCTTTCAAAGCAGATACACAGGAACAGGCAAGCAGAGCGCGTGCGTCCTCACATGCAATGGTCGCTGCACTCGTCTCAGTGATAGCCAAGGCCCAAGGCTACACAACGTGCACACTTGCATTGTGTGAGATATGAAGCTTAACTGGTTCTGGTGTGGCCATGTTCACCAAGCACAGCTAGCAGCAACGAGGCCCTGAACGTGTCGAACTGATGATTCATCACCAAGAATCTTATAAAAGGGAACGATGAATTTGCTGCTGCATTTTTAATTTGTTGGAAAAAAAACTTTGCTAAATTCAGCCCGCCAAAAATTCTGAGTGGAAATTCTCGCACAAGTGCGGTGCCTGCCAGCCTGTGATGATAACTAAAATTTTGTCTACTGCATATGGTTCCGTATGATTTTGTCAGAAGAGGAACACACCTATAATTTCAAGTGAAATCGACACAATCATGCAACTCGAAACACGTACTGAATTTCAGTGGGCGGCTCATAATACGCATTGCATCACACCAGACAAATGAAACACAAGGGATCATTGTATCATTACTTGAACATGGATTACAGGTGAAATGCAAGAGTCCAGTTCAGACACTACGAAATAGTCCAACACATAGACGGACGTTATTAATTACTCCCTCCGTCTCAAAATAAGTGGGCATCACGTTTTTCAAGGAGTCAAACTTTTAAAATTTGACTAAATTATATACAAAAATGTATTACTATTTATGATCTTAAATAAGTATCATTAGATTGAGTATTGAGTATAATTTGCTAATAAACTTATTTGGAGATATAAATGGTGATACAATTTTCTATATTTTTAGTCAAACTTTAAAACGTTTGACTCCTCAAGAAGCATGATGAGCACTTATTTTGGGACGGAGGGAGTACAGTATTACACAGGGATCAGAACGTACGTACGTGCAACCGAATACTAGCTAGGTGGTATTAGTCCACGAACACCACTATGGAAAGTGCATCATCCTTAAGATATATCCATCCAGCCATGCCACGCACCATTGCTGTTGCATTCTCGCATCTCGCATGATCTGGTTATTCACTCATAATCCGCCGCCCGTAGATGTAAAATGCGACAGCCGACGCCACCGTCAGGAAGAAGAAGACGACCTTGACAGCCAGAGGCTCCCCAGCGGTCATTTTCCAGACGAAGGCCGAGGTGAGCGACGCCGTGAGGAGGAGCACGGCGAGCCCCGCCACGCGTCGCGCCGCCGACCCAGGCGGCGCGTGGTCGAGCCAGCGCGCGGACAGGACGAGGAGGACCATGTTGACGTAGCCGAAGGCGAGGTAGGCCACCGCGTCGTAGTCGCCGACCACGTGGTGGGTGTAAGCGTTGAGGCCGAAGGTGACCGTGACGCCGACGAGGGCGCCGTGTGGAATGGCGCGCCGTCCCATGGGGGGATGCGGTCGAGGGTCGCGACGGCGTGGTCAGGGGAGGAGTGCTTGGGGCTCACCATGGCTGGATGGATGCTGATCACGCGGTGGATGGGGATTGGGGAGTGCCTGTTCTTGGTTCTGGATGAGTGGGAGGTGAGGGACTGAGGAAGTGAGGATGGAGAGCTCTGGGGGATTTATAACAGAGCTCTTTTACGGTACCCAATACTACCTAATGGTAGTATGATAGTATAACCGGTTCATTGCATTACAGAGCTCTTTTACGGTACCCAAATGAAACACTGGATCATTGCATTACTTGAACATGGTGGCGGATTTGTGGAATGCAAAAGAGAAGACGAAATGGCCCAACACACAGACGTACAGTTGGACATTATTACAGAGATCACAATATAATGCGCGTACTACGTGCAACCGAAGAATATATAGGTGGTACTACACTCCACGAATATAATTTACCATACGGTGGTTTCAGTCGATCCACTGATACTCCATAAAGCAATAATTAAGTGCATCATACTTGAGAATCTGAGATAGGCACAGGCCGCCGCAGCGTTACTGTTGATCAGCTGGTTCTGGTCACGCATAATCTTCGCCACGAACGAAGACCACGTAGATGTAAGCAGCGACAGGCGGCGCCGCCACCAGGAAGAAGTTGAGGACCTTGAAAGGCAAGGAAGGCTCCCGGGAGTTCGTCATCCAGACGAAGGAGGAGATGAGCGACGCCATGAGGAGGAACACGGCGAGCCCGGCCACGCGGCGCGCCTTCGACCCGAGCGGCGCGTGGTCGAACCAGCGCGCCGCCAGGGCGAGGAGGACGGTGTTGGCGTAGCCGAAGGCGAGGCAGCCAACTGCGTCGCGATCGGCGCGGCCATCATGGTGGGCGCAAGCGTAGATGCCGCCGAAGATGGCCGTGAGGCCGACGAGGGCGACGTGGAAGGGCGCGCCGCCCCATGAGGGGAGGCGGTCGAGGGTGGTCGCCGCCGGCGCCGCGACGGCGTGGTCAGGGGAGTGATTGGGGCTCGACATGGGCTGGCTGATGCTGATCACGCGGTGGGGACTGGGGAGTGGCTGTTCTTGGTTCTGGCTGAGTGGGAGGTGAGGACTGAGGATGGAGAGCTTGGGGGGATTTATAGCCCAAGTTCACAAGATAAGCAGGCAAGCATCATCTTTAGTTCTTTACTAGTGTTAAATAAAGAGTTAGTGCCAATGAGAGATCCTACTATATATTCTACCATTTTTATTTAACATAGACTTCTAAGTGGAAGTTGGTTGCTTGTCGTAACGGTGGTAGGTTCTGTAATCTTGGATTTGATTTTTACAATCTCTTATGTAAATTGGTTTTTGCGATAAAAATATAGCGCAAGGGATATATAATATGCTAAGAAAGCATGAGTTATCACTACACATTTAATTCATCTGTCGCTTGTGATATTGATACGTAAAGGTGTGATATGGGCTTTCTACAATTATTTGTATATAATGAACGAACTGATTGGAAGTATTTATGATTTCTTTGAGCTAAAGATCCATTTCCACTCATGGACACTCAGTCTAGTTTGAGGGGAAAAAATCTCGCCATGGGTCACACCCAAAACTCAGGAAATTATCCCAATTCGAACCTCACTCGAATTTTTTTAACAACTGTACCTATAATTTGTGATAGTACGTTGCATTTTTTGTTTAAAAAAATAAGAGTATGCAAAAGTTGATATGGCACATTGAATGGGCGACCCGCTCGATGCAGTATGCTAATGAGAAACAGCGGCAGGAGGACAGGAGCTAGGACTTGGTAGCATTGCCCCAATTCTTTGCAATGGGGCATGGCCGCATGGGCCATGTGACTTGTGAGTGCTTATATGGTTGCACTCAAAGACACTGGTGTGAAAATGAAAACCAGCTAAAAACGATTGCAAGTTATTTGTGACAGTAAAACACAGGTAGTTTTTTGTCTTTCTGACAAAAAAAAAGCAGTCCTACTGCCGTGTGGCCGTGTGGGCTGCTATATATTTACTATAGTTCTCTTCTCTGATCTTTCTTCACGTGCGTTTCTAGGCCCATCTTTGATGTTCATCTGCTCACGAGTCACGACATGTCCTGAGTTGCCCAATGGCCTTCCAGTGCCTCTGTGCGCCTACCTACATTCTCCGATGAGATAGGAAACAGAGGAGCTGGACTGCTCTGCTGGAGAACCTGAAAAGACGACACCAAACAAGACGAATGTACAGGCTGGAATAAAGATAACCCAACTTTGTTTGACAGTAAAGGCAAACGAAACACTGGATCATTGTATTACTTGAACATGGTGGAGGATTACAGGTGAAATGCAAAAGAGATCATACGCAATAGCCCACCACATAGTCAGTTGGACGTTATTACACAGGGATCACAATATACGTGCAACTGAACAAGGTGGTATGAGTCCACCATGAATCTACCATACGACAGTGGTTTCAGTCCACGGATCTACACGATAAAACGGCATATAGCAACACCACTAAACAAAGTGCAGCAAACTTAAGATATCCAGGCGCCACTGGCCACAGCATTACTGTTGCATTCTCACATGATCTGGTCACGCACCATCTTCGCCAAGAACGAAGAGACCGTGTAGATGTAAGCGGCGACAGGCGGCACCGCCGCGAGGAAGAAGAAGAAGGCCTTGAAAGGCAGGGAGAGCTGCCCCGTCGCCTTCCAGAGGGAGCCGGCCGCGATGAGCGACGCCATGACGAGGAACACGCCGACCCGGGCGGCGCGTGGTCTAACCAGCGCGCCGACAGGAGGAGGAGGAGGATGTTGACGTAGGCGAAGGCGAAGGCGAGGAACGCCAACGCGTCGGCGCGTTCGCGTGGTGGATGCAAGCGTTGGTGTTAATGATGGCCGTGACGCCGGCGAGGGCGGCGTGGAAGGACGCGCCGTCCCATGTGTGTTATACCCGTCGGTGGATAAACGATCGAAGCAGTAAAGGGACACGAGATTTAACGTGGAAACCCTCCCGATGTGAGAGGGAAAAACCACGGGCGCCAGCCAGAAAAACTTCAATATGTCGGGGTTCGAGTATAACGCCAACGGCGGCGACTTACAAGAATGAATCAATCAAGTCTCCGATGGAAAACCCTCCGCTCCGGCCCAAGCCTCCCGGCGACGGGCCTCCGCTACACTCCATCAGAAGTTGGCCTTTAGATATGGACTGAATTTGGATCAGGTGGTCGTCGCCGGCGTGTCAGGGAGGGTTGGCTGATGCTGATCACGGTGGTGAGGTGAGGAGCTGTTCTGGCTGAGTGGGAAGTGAGTACTGAAGATGGAGGGCTTGGGGGGTTTTATAGCCCAAGTAGACAGCAAGATCAGCAACAAAAGCTTGATCCTCAATTCCTCTTTTTTTAAGTCGGGTTAGTGCTATTGAGAGGCCGGCCTCCCAATAGATTTTGCGAGCTTAAATTGGGAGGGTCAGGAGATCGACGAGTCTACATGGACAAATGTGCATGGGCCGATCACACACTATTAGTAGGGTCGTGAAGCTACGCGGCGTATGAGTATGATAAATAATCTTGATCGTAGAACCGGGCAGGCAGTATGATTATATTTACTCTTGATGTCAACAAGCAAATTTGCTCCCGATCGTATTCTAGCCAGAGCCGTTCAGGACTGTGATGTCCCTTTTGAATCCATTTTTGTCCCCTTTCCGACTTTGTTGCTTCTCTTTCCTTTTGGGCCAAGAGTGTAAGATTTTTTAGAATCTTTTCAAAAATTGGGTGAAGCAGATCCTAATAGTAGATTCTATTGGTGGTTTCTGGTTGTGCTAGATTCTACGTACCATCTTTATTTTACATAGACTTTGTAGTATATTATAAAGAGGAATTGAAGTCGTTCAAAGAAAAAGAGGAATTCAAGTCGGTTGTCTACCATAGTGTGAATTCAAGTCGGTTGTCTACCATAAAGAGGAATTGATTTTTATAAACATAGTGTGAACTGCGAAGGATAATGTGCTTGTTTCTACCATCTTTATTTTACACACTTCATTATAGTGCTGTTTTTTTTTTGTTTAGAAAAAAGCTGAGTTAAAATTGATATGACGCTTCGAGTCGGTAACCTGCTCGTGCTCGATGCAGTATGCTAGCTGATGAGAAACAGCGGCAGGAGGCCAGGAACCGGTAGGATTGCCCCAATCCTTTGCAATGGAGCTAGGGCCATGCGTGGGTGCTTACATGGTTGAACTCACAGTCACAGTCACGGGTACTAGTGTCAAAATGAAAAGTGGTTGCAAATAAAAAATTAAAAAACGATTATTTGCGGCAGTAAAAACACGTCTCTGTCTTTCACTCTTTCTGACTTCTCAAAGGAAAAAAAAAAAGAGTCCTACTGCCATGTGGGCTGCTGTGTACTATAGTTCTCTTCTCCGATCTTGCTCACGACATGATCCTGAGTTTCTGGCCCAGTGGGCTTCCAGTGCCTCCGTGCGCCTGCCTACGTTACATTCTCTGATGAGATCATGAGAGATAGGAAGAGGAGCTGGAGAACCTGAAAGGAAACACCAGACAATACAAATGTAAAGGCAAATTATGTTGTCCCGGACCCATTTCGAAAGAAAAAAATGTTGTCCCGGATTCTACAGAATCCCATCGAGTTGACAGACTAAGAGAATTTTTACTGATATTTTATCACCCAAATAAGAAAATAGTATCATTCACCTGATATCTTAGAGACCATTGTCTTCTAGACTCGTTTGGAAAACACATATGGATGGACACTGGAGTAGAAAATGAACTAATTTCTTTCAATACCAGCGATACATACAGATTGGAGATTATCATCAATTATTTTTGCCACAGAAAACACACTGAAATCCGTGTTTTCATGCGACTAATAACGCTAAAAAATCAAAGGTTATAATATATACTTGGTGCTTGGTTACACCGGCCAACCTAGCTGCCTCCCAAGTGCCAACACAAGGCACTATCAGTTGCTGCATAATGAAACGATAATCGATCCAGTAACAGGGGTTTAGTTCAGGTGACCACTGTAATATACTTCGTATGAGGAAGGCAATACATTATAATGTGTAGTAATAAACAAGAGCAAACTGTGTTGCTGACATACAGATTGGCAAAACTTTAGTGCTCATAGATCCTAGAACTATACATGTATATGTGCCATATGTGTACAGTGATGGCACGCACCAATAACAAACTTGGAACACAAGATCATTACAGCTCAAGCTCATTACACACCCCAAGCCTTGTACACAAAGGGAAAGAAAAAAAAAAAAGGGAAAACTTGAAACACTCGTGTCAGTAAGCTACAGCTCTACACAGATCAACTGCCATAGTGTTCACCAGTCCAGTCCTTTCAGCAGACGACACATTGCTTGCATTTGCTATCACGACCTTTGCCTAAGGAGGCCAGTAATTTAGAGTTGCCTGGAGCTGTGAAAAAATTACTGCGTCACTTCAGTGTGAAAATGGATGGGAAGAAAACAATAGGGACAGTATTATTACTTGAAGGTGGCGAGCGGAGACCCGGCTGTAGTGAAGTAAGAAGCAAGATCAACATGTAGGTCGTCGTACATGCTCAGGAATGGATGATCCTGCAGCGAAGGCAACAGGCAGGGAACGGTAAGATAAATAGCCTAGCTTTGCAGATGACGTGTCAGAATACCATGAAGGTATGAAGGAGATTTTTACTTACTAATAACGCTTGTGCTGATTTCCTATTATTAGCATCCTTCTGGATACTGAAAATTACAGTGAAAAAAAAAATACAATCAGATATAGCCTTATCCGGACAGATCAAATGAAAAATACACAGATATAGAATAACTAAAAACACATCAGAAATAAATGGAAAATATGGCATAAAACATATGGCCTAAACTTCTTTAGGTTAATTTCTACATACTTTTCCTGCATTTGTAACATAGGCAATTTGAATTGAGCAACATATGATGAGGTTGGTGCCTTTACGACAGTGTTCTACAATAGGTTCATGTTTCTAATTTTTTAAAAAGAATACTAGATATCTCAAGTAACTTCATTAGCAAAGGATGGTCATAGACACAGTTGTGAATGGAGCAGTGTGATCACCATGAAGAAATGAATGAGCAGAATTCCGGTGAGAAATGTTCCGATGGTGCAGAAGGTGGAGGTTGTTCAACAACATCTTCAAGGAGTTCGTAAAAGCTTTCACGAGGAGGAAATGGAAAATTTCCAGTTGCACATTCCAGAATTACTAACCCGAAGCTCCAGATATCACTCATGGAGCCATGTCTCTTTCCACTTATTCTTTCTGGCTGTCAAGAATACAATATTGTGCTTTGGTTCATCAGAGAAACTAATAGGTGAACACCATTTCACGCCAAACTGGAAGAGGCATTACCACTTGCACTCACCGCCATGTAGTTGAACGTGCCAGTAAATGTACCTCTTTGTCCAGAGGAGCTAGAAATAATGGCACTTACACCAAAATCTGATATTTTTACCTCACCCCTATGATTGATCAATATATTTGACGGTTTCAGATCACGGTGTATAATGCGCTTCTCATGATGCAAGTGTATCAGTCCTCTTAATACCTGCACAAGAAAGGAGTAGTTTTAGTCCCAAGGTTCATCTAATGCTAAGCTATCATTTTAGTTAGCAAATAAACTATGGGTAGCTTCCGCCAAATGTCACTGGCCTGCTTACAGATTGCAGCAAGGTAGTCCTCCGGAATGGTTTTAACAGTCTTCAGGAAATCAGCGAGAGAACCACCGTCCATGTACTCCAAAACAATAGAAATAGCACCATTGACATAAAAGCACTGATAGAACACAACAACATATTGGCACTGTGTTGACAGGTTTATTTTCAACTCCTGGGCAATCTGACTGCGAATACTGTCCTCAATAGTTAGTTGTATAACCTGAAAACACAATGAAAAGACCAAAGGAGATATATATATTTTTTAACAAAAATCAGGCAAGAAATTGCACGAAATATGTACTGGTCGCTGCTTGAGTTACAATACTTTATGTAAAAAAAAAGATACTGTTAAAATCCGTGCATAGATAAGCATCATCAATAAATGAGTGTCTCAGAAATACCTTCAAAGCAAAAAATTGGCCAGTAAATTTGTGGCGGACCAATTGCACATTTCCGCTGCTACCTTTCCCGATCACTTTGATTACGTCTAGATCATCTAAGCTCAGTTGACTATCGAGTGGCTCTATAGGAGGAGCCTGAAGAACATTTGAGCAAGTCAACAGGGAGAAGGTGGGAACAGTATCAGAGCTTCAGAAGTTTTAACAAGCAATAAAGAGTACAACACCAACATTGGTATGAGACAACATTTTCCCTCTATAAGAAAGTGAATATTCCGAGTCAGGATGAACTGTAGTGAATGGATAAATCATCTATGATTCTGGTAGGCCATAGCATGTGCAGATATTTATAGTTAGTGCCCTATTTGTGTCTCACTCATCAAATAGAAAATGTGTCAAGAGCCACAAAGCCACTTATTGTTTTCACAAAAATCAGTATCTTAATTGGATAACCAATGGACAGAGTCCACTCGTCAACTCGAAAAAGGGCGTCAAGAGTCACAAAGCTACATATCATTTTCCCCTATATCAGTATCTTAACTAGATAATCAGGGAATGGAAACGACAGTACAGTATATGCTGTTGCAGAACCTTTTTGAAGTAAAATGCTAGCCGCTAGCACCGGAGAACTTTGCCCAAACTATCTACATGTTTGCAAACTGCCTTATTATTATTTTTTTTTTGAACAAAAACTGTGGGGGAGTTCCCCACAGCACTTCAAGATTTTATATTAGCAAAAGAAAACACTGTACAAACCTGGATATTTACAACAGAAAAAGAGAAGGAGCGGGACTTAAGCTATTGTATCTAGCCATTGAACAATTGCTATCCTGTTTTCTTCTCTAAACCGTATGGTTTGGAGTGTCATCTGAGACTTGAAATTTCGCCGCCAGGCGTTTATGCTGGGCTGTTCATGCTCAAAGATGATTGCATTATATTACCGTGAATAAATATTTTCCATAGTTCCAGAGCATCAAATAGGGTGAAGAAACATAGAAAATGAGATGGAATGATCACTGAGGAACACCCTGGTTTTCAGAGGCAAGGCGTACCAATTTCAGGAACAAAGAGTTAAACAACAATTTACTAAAATGTGAATCCTGAACACTTTCTCTACCTGACCTGCCAAAGCAATCATATCCTAGATATTGTTTCGTCGCACCATCAAGAGAAAATACAAGAGCCTATTTAGCGAACCCAATCCTACAATTTCCAAACGGACGACGCCAAGACGCAAATTTATTCCTCGGTGCGGGCGGCTTACCTCGCCTCCCTCGCTCTGCGAGACGATGCGGAGCCCGTCCTTGTTGACGAGCAGATCCCCATCCTTGAACGTCCCGCTCTGCGTCCTGGCCGGAGCCGAAATCCCAACCAACACCGGGGAAATCGTCAGCACAGCAAGAACAGAACGGAGAAAGAAAGGGAGGGAGCTGAAAGCCAACAGGAATTTGCCGATGGTGGACTCGTGGGACGGCAGGGAGAGCTTGATGGGCCTCCGAGGCGGCGCCATCGGAAGTCCGGCGGAGGCTGCGAGGGAAGCGGCGGCCCCTCTCGCCGGAGCCCGGGGGAGACGCGAGGAAAAGGGGATGGCGGGTGCTGGCGTGCTGCTGCCTGCTGGTCTTCTTTGAGACTCGAGTGGTTGGCACCACCTGTCCAGTGCTTATTTCGTCTCCTTTTGATGCTCTACTTTTCTGAATTTATGCTTACTTTTCCTTGCACTGTTTTGCAGGTTCTTCTCTAATCTGAAAGGGTGAGATTGTTGGTGTCCGGCACGTGTGTGATTGGTCAATACCATTGAAAAACCTTGTGCACACTTGGGTACACAAAGGAGTGCAATGTGGACAGGTTTATTTTGGTGAAAGTTGAGGTGGGAATAGCGCCAAGCCAACAAGGGTAAGGAAAGGTGAACATTAGTGACCCGGAAATATGTGGATCATGCATGGGGTGTCTCTTCTCTGACTCCAGAAGCTACTTTTGAACAATTTAACATTAAAATACTTTAAAAAAATATGAACTCTGAAATCTTGATAACATAAATTCTAGTGTTTTTCTGCTCTCAAAGCTCGTTCTATGCTCTAGAAAGGCTATAAATCCATAGGGTTTGGCATCCGGAGGGCTGTTTGGTTCTTTGTGCAGAGGTTCCCAGCATTTTCCACAAGTCTTGATAAAAAACATTGCTGATATAGACTAATTGGGCGCTAGACTTTGATGAGCAATAATGCACCTTGCCACGTATTGGTGAGTCACCATGGCAAGAAGAAATGAACATTGCTATATTTCTAATTAGTTTCTAATCTAATCAGACTCGACTAATATTAGAGGTCGCAAACCACGGCAAGTTATCGCTACACAGCCAAATACAGAACATACAGTATGCACTAAAACTATTATTGATATGGCGCATTGAATTCATGCGGTTCTCCTCATGCTAGCGCTAACCTTTTTTGGGGAGAGAAATAATTAGAGCAGCATCTATCAAGTTGAAAATGGCTTGACTAGCTTTCCAGGATAAGCAACGCTTTTTCCACGATTGAACAATACATGCTCAAGCTATACAGTGCGAGGAAGCGTCAGTGTGCCCTGGCAGTGAGGGCACCAGAGAGCTTTCGTGCTAATGACAGGGCCGCACGATTCCAAGTTCCAATTTGGGCGGCCCAGAGCGCCGCCATATCCACAGAATCGACGCTGCAATGATTGGCGAGATAGAAATGCCATGGATTAGTTTAATCGATTCTGCAAATGGTGCCTTCATCTCTAACCACAGTTAAGTTCAACCCTGCACCCTGCAACTGTAACCACGGTTAGCAAGAGCAGCGAGTGACCTCACAAGCAAAACGTCACGGAGTTTTATACAGTAACTCCGGTGAGGTTTCCAGGGCGATGGCGACGGCGGATGCGCCGGACAAGTAGGTCCTTGTCGCCGACCCTGGGTCGCCGCTGACCTCTCCGTCGTCCGTCCGCTCGCAATTCAGGATTGGACGGCGAACCAATTGACGCCGAGGTGAACGACGGCGACATCTGCAGAGGCTTTTTGTGCAGGATTGCGAGGCGTGGACAGCAACCTGACCCAAGCAACGACAGCTCTCGAGTCCGGTGGGATCAGATCGACGACGAGGTGTCATTCTTCAGTCTTCACAAAAGCAGAATACACTGAAGTCTTTGGCACTTGCATGCCGTCATGTCCCAACTGTCTACAAAATTTCTCACCACCAGTAAATATGGCCATTATCTCGAACATACTTGACGGTGGAGATAAATTTAATCTGCAGAAGAAGTGGTGGACGGGGCCAAAAGAGCGGCACATCGCGCCATTCATGTGTTGGTGTCACACAAGACTTCTGATAGGCATCGTCAGTTAAACAGCTCATTGCAGTTACATACAGGCTCATCACAGATCTAAAGATTCCGGCTCCATAGACGGCACTGGTAGCTAGATGGTGACAGAAGGCAGTAATCAGCGCGGGATAAGGCGCGCCCTGTTGTCCAGGGCAGCAGGCGGACGGAAAGGGAACCTTGCGAATTGGATGTCGAGAAGCGGGGAGTCAGGCGTCCGATCGTCAAAGCGGTATCCTGCAAAACGATCAGGTGGAAGTTCAGTCTCTGAATCTGTCTGAAACTCTTTTGCATGGTAAAAACTGGCAACGGGCACTGTCCGGTAACTGCAGGAGAGAACAGTCAACAGTGTCCATGGATAGCACAACATTCAGGATGGCATGAACATAGAGTCCGTGTATATTTCCAATCCCTCAAACTTTATTTTACCATGATTATTCTAAAACAGGATGAATAATGCGCAACTCCACCCAATTATAAGCAGGAATATGAAATGAACATATGAATGAAACAAATAGAAGGCACAGGAACAAGGACCTCGGAGTTTATCCATAGCAATGCGTGCAGATTTTGCATTCTCAAACTCCACAAAGCACAGGACATAAGCCTTGTCACCACTCTGCAAGAATTAGCAGGAACCAGTACGCAATAAAGTTTAGGCAAGTCAAACGAATGCTAAAATGAACAAACAAAAAGAAACCCACTAATACAGTAATAAGGAATCATCACCCAAGCATGAATTAGGAGTTCTGTGGTAAAGAGAAGCTGTTTATTTAGCACCCAAGAAAATGAAGAAATGCCTTGAAGGAAAATAATATAATAGAGCAGCAAAAGAAAATGAGTAGAATTTGGCATCACTTTCAAATACAATCAATACATAGAGCTAGCTTATT
This sequence comes from Urochloa ruziziensis, assembly GCA_015476505.1. Lineage (NCBI taxonomy): Eukaryota > Viridiplantae > Streptophyta > Magnoliopsida > Poales > Poaceae > Urochloa > Urochloa ruziziensis. The sequence continues at coordinate 29,418,243 of CM027126.1, read as the reverse complement.
TCCTATTTAATTCAAGTATAAATATGAAGTTGAGTCTGTGGTGAGCGATCTCAATGCCATGGATAATCCACCATGGACTCCCTGAACATTATATGTAAGCCTTAGGCAGGCTAGCAATCCACAGCAATATATTGCCAGCTGATAGGCTACTAACCGGGGCTGGGGCCAACAATTATTTTTTTGCCCCATCGCATACAATCCTTGGCAAAAGCCGATCATCTGTTGTTTTACTGCAATTAGTCCCTAGCTATTTGGAATGAACTGCATTAGCATACTGGCAGCAATCACCTTTCCTAGAAAACAACCAGGCCAAAGAAAACGCCCCCAATTTGGTGGACTCACTATGCAACAGACCTACGTACAGTGACCATGAAGAAGGAAATCAACCTCAAAGAATGGCCAAATTTGGAAAGTGGAAACACTCTATTTTATGGACATAACACAATGGATCTATATCAGGTGGCCATGAAGAAGAAAATCAAGTCTATCTATATCTAATGAGCGCCATCTGCAAACTATGGAAAGAATCAAGTGTTTCATCTTTCAACAAATAGAAAAGACTGCACCACAACTCATTTGCCAAGTCTAGGATATTGCCACTTGCCAGGCTGTGGGTAGAAGCGGGCACTAAGAATCTTAGGTCTGTAATAAGTTCCTGAGCCTCTTGCATTTAGAGTTCTGGACATCCCTTCATTTTTTGTTGTGCCTTTTCTTTTCTTTGTTCTCTCTGTAATTCGCACACACCTCTTAATAAATAAATGCAGCTCTCTTGCTTTTGACATTGGTGCACTGTAAATTTCACCAAATCTTAACACAAGCCAAGTTCAAAAACATGACATAGCTAGCAAGAAATATTAAAGCATTTTTTCAAGTGGGAAGAAATGATGTATTAAAAAGGAAAAGTACATACACGCCTGGGCTCCTTGTGCACCAATCTGATGTCCTTGAAGCCATCGAAGAGCCGAAACAAATCTTCCACCAAAAGTTAAGGCTTGCAAGAATGAAACTCGCAAGGCATGAAAATTGATGCAAAATAATGCCAAGTGGGAAGGATACGGGCTACTTCTCTCCTTGTGCAATCAGTAGGGAGACAATCAACAAAAAGAATGTTAGATTCATCTTCTGAGGGCCCATCAAGGTTTGGAAGTGGGCTGTGGCGCTCAACATCTGAAATGCCAGCACCTTTGCCTAGAGACGGACTTCTCCCCACTACAGCGGGTTCTTCCAAATGACTTAGGTCCCAGTGCCCTGGCTGGAGCTAGTCCACTCAACCCAGCCAAAGACGGGTCTTCCAAAGGGCTAGGTCCACGTGCCCTAGCTACAGCAGGTAGTCCACTCATGCCAGGCAAAGATGGATTAATCACTTCAGCTGGACCATCCAGACCGTAAGCCCTTGGTTGCAACGCTACCTGTAGATCAAAACAAAGTGATATGTAAGATTTGGTTACTTTCCTCTTACTACTGAATCCTCCAAAAGTTGAGCTTTATTACATTGTTTCTAAGAACATCTGGTCCACCCGGTAGAACATAAGGTCTTGAAGCATAATAAGATGCTAAAGAGCCATCAGGTGGAAAATAATCAGGATAAGCACCTCGCGGATCTGCTAATCAAACGAAGTTAGGAAGTTAACCAACACAACAAATGCAGATCAGTTCTAAGGCAAGAATAGACATTGTTTTCAAAACTCAGGAAGAAAAAAAAAGGGAAAGGAAGGAATTGAAAAAACATGAAGAATGTCTGTAAAAGCATACACACATTTCTATATTCATCTTCGCAGTGTACTCTGCCTGAAAACTAGCCTCGCACTTTTTCCAAGTATAAGCTACAAATAATTAAAATTTATCCAAACCACTCCAACTGAGCATGGGTAAATTTTCACCAACGGATCTACAGTTTCTACTGCAGTGTGCCATAGCAAATCATTTAATCAATCATACTCAAAACTTATAACACTCATAATGGTTATGTGTTTTTAGTAGCAGCTTTTATTGCAATCAGATATCCAATGTCACTCGATCATCAAGTCACATGACCTACAAGTAACAACAAATTTCCAGTAGCCATATAAATTCTGGACAAAGTCCTAATATCTTACTGGTAAGGCTAAGAGGCCGGGGCCTATGCTTCCATCCTCAATTCCTCATAAAGAGAAGGACTCATACTAGAAAATAAGGAAAGCCAGTCTGCACTATACTCTTACAGGGGCACTGCATACAGCTGTATTGAATTTGTTCCCACCCCATCATCATCAGCACACGAAAATTTGCAAATATGATACTCACTTCCAAGACGGTGCCAACAAATCGTGACCAAGTGAAACCTAAATTACAGTACTAATTTGGTGGGGGATGATACTCACTTCCAACTGGCTAGAAAACAACAACTAAACTGCCCCCAATCGATAGCTCCTGGAGCCTGATAACCCTAAATTTTGAATTTCCACTACTAAGTTTGCAGATTGCGGACAACCAATAACAAGCACAAATCTATCACAAATATTTGTCCGCCCAAAACGAACAGTAAACCAAGCCCGCTTCGTCGGGTCAGAGGGAGCGGGGCGTGTACCTCTGTCGTAGGAGGGGGGAGCACCGTAGCCGCGATAGCGGTCCGCCATGGGCAGTCGGAAGTCCGGCGAGCCGAGACGGTGGAAGGCGGCGCCGCCGGCGAGACTCTCACCGGGAGACCGATGCGGGTAGAGTAGAGAGATCAGAGATGGCCTTCGGGACTCGTGTGTGTAGGGAAGCGGACAGATTGGGTGGGCTTGGGACTAGCGAGGAGCTTGGGCTGGGCTACTGGGCTGATTCTCTCTCGGCAGATGGCTCCCGGCCCAGTTTGTTTCCAACCAAATATTATTGGCTAAAGTTAATCAAATGCACCAAATTTTGTGCATACTTGGGAACAAATCAAACACAAATGTCTCCTGTTGGTTAACAATGTTTAAAATATGGTAACAAACCGCTGAAATCCTCCTGCTGTAAATTCTGAATAAACACACAGATATTAGCGGGTTTCTCGAAGGTAACAAAACCTGATGTAAATACGCTTTTTGACATAACTGTCTTAGATCTTTAATATCTTTATAACTAACTAAAGTGTTTTATTTGAATTATGGTGTAAAAATTGGTTGTATTTGATTTGGGGGTAAAAATTGGGAACCGGACAGCCGGCGGAAAACGGATCGCCTTCCTTCCCCGGCAATCTTCCCCACGCCAAACTTGCCGCCGCCCGCGCTCACCCTCGCGATGCTCGACCGCGTCGCCGTCCTCCCCGACGGTCGCCGCCCCTCCGCCATCCGCCGATTTCCGCCGGGCTGCGGCCGCCACCACAATGCCGGCGCGCGGCTCCCGCCTCGCTACCCGCTTCCCGCAACCGCCGCCACCGCCAAACCCCCGCTCCCGAAGCCCACCCCCGCGCGCGCGCCCAAGAAACCCGCCCCGCCGCCGCCAGGACGAACCCTCCCCGAGGCCGCTTCCTCTGGGGCCGCGGGGCCCGGTCCCAGCGTGGGGAACGGAGGGAAGCCCGCGGCGGCGGTGACCGTGCGCCGCCCTTCGGCCGTGCGGAGGTACCCGCCGGGCTGCGGGAGAGGCGTCGCCGTCTCCAAGCCACCGGCCTCGTCGGGTGAAGCGGGGAGTGAGGCCGGCGCGGGTAAGCCAGCGGCGGCGGTGGGCAACGGTGACGCGAAGGCGAGAGCTTGTGAAATGGAGGTGATGCTGCTGCGCGCGGCTGCCCCCAATCGTGCGGAGTTCAATTTCCATGGTGGGATGCAGAGCGAGGAAGGTGGTGATGCTGGTGCGCATGAGGAAGGTGGTGGGAAGCCTTGGGTGGTGAATGGCCCAATGGCAATGCCATTGTTGCCAAGGGCGCAGCATGGGAGGAGGTCACAGGCTCACAGGGGCCGAAGGCCGAAGCCCTGAACCTGCTGGAAAGCATGTGCGTGCGAAACGTTTTGTGTCCAATCTTCATTATGTTATGCCAAATGTTTAGTTTAGGAAAGTCCTTTTTTCCTCTTATGAATGCATAATTAGAGGTAGCCGGATAAAGAAAAGCTTGTGCTTTCCCCTAAAAAAAATGAGAAAAGCTTGTGCTATGCATTTTGGGTAACTTCTATGGCTTTGTTCTAGTTTACTGAACTTTACTATGCCCAGGTAGTCCTGCGCCTAAAATTACACTTCATAGCAATTGAATGATGATAAGGACGGCCGAATCCTCTTATTGTTGACTCATTGCTTGATAAAGATAGGATGGTTCGTTCTTGTTTGTTTCATGATGGTAGCTGCACTGTCACTGTTCTGTCCTTTGTATCTAAGAGTTAATGCATCCTGTAAGCATGTAAGTCGCCCATAATGCTTTTCAATGAATAAATGCCAATTATGATGGAACATGTACAACTGCCTTATAATTCAGTCTATGATGAATGGCCTTTTATAATTTTTTCTTCTTTTTTTGTTCGATGCAATAGACTGTATTTCACTGTTGGAAAAAAAATAAGAAGATTTTCCTTTTGAGGAAACAGGAGGGGTATTAATCCCCGACTGATTATATTACAGTTTATAAGGTAAAAAAGAGTCCAACAGGACAATCAAGAAACAAAGAAAGAAATGAAGAAAATAAGATAAATTACATAGAGATGTTATACCACTGAGACATGTGGCTTTTGTGATTCTCCTTTGCTCTAAGTGTAGCCAGAGAAAATTCTGCTTTGAATCGGTCTTTGCATCTTGCAATTGTTGGTTGAATGCCCTTGCGGCCTTGCCAAGCGCAGGTGCTGCCATTCTGTACCACTGCAGTAGCGAAGCCTTTGTATTGACCCAAGAGCTTAAGGATGTCATGCTCATGGCACCAGAAGAACCCATTTTTTGGTGTGATTAGGGAGTTTCCCATTGTTATAGTGCCTCTCCCAAACCAGATGTGCCAAAGGGATATCTTCCTTATTAAAGAACTTGTGCATGAAAACTCAAAATGAGGCCCTCCTAATAAGAAGATTTTCTTCTTGTAGAAATATGAATGCAATGATGCGACATCCAACTGATTTTGCTGCTAATTAAACACTGTCATGTATGTCCCTGTTCATGTTCGCTGTTCCACATGTGATGATTTGAACAGTTGATTAAGGAACTAAAAATCTTATCACTTAAAGTCTCTATTACCTGTTACCATCGCATATAGATGTCTCAGTTCTTAACTTATTTGCCAGCGACATGGTCGTGTTTTTAGGGTGCTTGTCAGCTTGGAAGGGGAGATATTGGACAACTGGAAACATGATACTGTTAATTATTTTCTTAGTCCAAACTCTAAAGTCCGCCATGGAACATTTATTTAACAAGAGCACTGTTGTTGTTCTATGAAGCATCAGAATCTGCAGTTTTTATGTCAATTATGCTTTGGATAGAATATATCTTTGTTTCCCATTACTCTAGAAGGGTCAACGCTGTGGAAAATTTCATATCCACATAGACTTGGGCACCTGGCCCATTGCCTTACCTCAAATTCATTCTAAATAGATTTTTTTTGTTTATCTATTTTATATGTTTTTTGTAACATTATATTAGAAAAAAGAGCAAAATTAAAGCTTATGTGCTTGCTAAGATTCTTGACATTTTTTCAATGATGTATCTGCTTTCCATTGGGGTGACCCTTTCCCTTTGTGACTAGTGGAGTCAAATATTTGATTTCAAGAATATGAAAGATCATCATTTCTCAGAACTTACAATGGTCCATCAATGTCTAATATGTAGACATTTGCTTTTAATTATGTTGAGAAGCAATGAAATAGTTGAGTCATCTATCTTTTTCGAGAAGCAGGGCAGGGGGCAGCTGATGAGATGAGTCCATGCGCATTGTTGCTTTGCGCCGAGCGGAAGAAATTGTGCCAAAAAAAAATAAAGGACTGACATGTGACATATGGAAAGGGCCACTGTGCAAACTGTAGTGGCATGTGTATTTACTTGGATGATGACTTATGTGCCTTCTTTGATCATTTCCCAAGTTCAATGACTTCCACCTATCGTACACTTGTTGTACCTACAGTGTATTTTACTCCTTACCATATTCATGTATACTGTAATTTTTTTTTGGGAACTCATGTATACTGTAATTTTAGTTTGGTGATTTACTCCCTTGTTCCACTTTGCTTCTCACAGTTGTTCATATTCCATTTCTTCCATTTTGCGGCTGAAGTTTGTTTCCAAAAACTTACCGCCGCCGCCGTGTCCTGTTGTTAGTCGATATCAAATTAAGTTACTATGTATATATGACCTATCAGGAATGGCATGTGCCGTCCCAAATAAAGTGCAATATGTGATTCACATTTATAGAGTTCACATGATATTTTGTTGTTGTCACTAGCTTAATTTTGTCATGTTTGTATTAGTTTACATAATTTTACACAAAAGGTTTTGAGCTTTTCTTTTCTACAGGTTTTCGTACATCTTGAAGCCCATTATTGGTACAGCCATGGTTTTTATTTCATATAGATGAGCCAAGTCGATGATATATCCGTAGTACTTTGCTGCCAATTTCATATGCGAAATTCTGGCCATCCTATCATCCAGAAATTCAGAAGCAATATGATGATCATGCTGCCAGCTATCGTAGAATGGACAAGAGGGCAACCTTTAAAGATAGCATTTACAGAATACAGTTACGTGTCCAAATCAGCATACATGCTCCTCGCTCGGTAGGTATAACCGTTTAGGCTCCGTATTAGCTTCGAGGTTAAACGCGCCACAGGATAGCTGTCACTAGGAAAGCTCTTCGTGCATCAACAATCTACAAGGACAAGAGTGGTATGCACTGCACCAGGCTACTGCATTCACCATTCCCAGCACCTGAACTCAAAGCAACCAGCCAGTACACACCACTTGAAACTTGCCACAATAATTTAGCAGGTCACTGGATTCTGCCCTGCTCCCTCATAGCATTTCTGCAGAGTTGACACATGGATCTGAGTGGTAACACATGGCGCATTCAACCTGGCATCTTGATGTTTCGAAAAAAAAACCTGGCATCTTGTTTACTTGATCTCGGTGAAGATACGGAGTATGCGTTGGTTGCCGGTATAGATCACTGGCATTGAAGGAAGTCTAGTGCTGGGGCCGCATTGGCCATTGGGGCATTTCAAATTCAATGTTGAATTGATGATAAATTCTCCCCCGCTGGCACCCTGTACTTGGAAGATCTTGATTCTTGCAATCCATCCTCCATTCCAGTAGCTCCTCTGCACCTTTTTCTTCTTCAGCAGTTGAGCACAGGCCATTGTAAAGAGATTACTGGACCCAGAACCAGAATGCACGAGCTCCAATCCAAGCTCCCAACTGCACCTGCATAACTCATTCCCAGCAGCATCCCAACATGTGCAATAACTCACCAGTGGTTGCGTGGTGACCGCTGGTTCTCATCCTGTTCCTGAACATTTCTGGAGCAGTGCGCGTTCGTCGTCAGTTCGTCACCAGCGTCAGCCAGAGCAGAGCAGAGCACCGCCTCAACCACCGCCCCCCTCGTGCTCGGCGTTTCGCCATCACCCTAATAAATAGTCGCCATTGCAGATGGGGAGAAGAGCAGCAATGGCGGATGGATAGCAATGGCCCATGGAATGCAGTGGAAGGCAGGGCAGCGTGGACGCGACTCGACGGCTTGCCATGAGCGCGTGCCATTTTCGTCTTCTTTGGCACGGTGTCATCATGGCAGCTGTTGGCACCATGCCCTGTTCCGGAAGAACAGTGGCGAGTGGCCGGCTCTGGATGACGGACAGGTGGGCCCTGCAGATTAGAGTGGGAGTGCTTGTCAGGACAGCTTTGTTCCTGCTCATATGCCTGTGGTCATGGACTCGTAACAAACTCCATTAACCACTTGTCCACTTCATTAGTGTGTCTCAGCTCACATGCTTATATAAGCTCGCAAGCCACAGCTAGCGGCTCATTACACTTACACCAGGACGTGGCAGAGTCTTCCAGAGCACTCACGTCGTCAGACGTGAAGACGGCTCCGGCGACGACGACGATGCCGGCGATGAGGTGCTTGCTGCTGGCCGCGGCGGCGCTCCTCCTCCTCGCCGTGGGTCCCCACGGCGGCGGCGCACAGCCGCTGGTGCCGGCGGTGATGACGTTCGGCGACTCGTCGGTGGACGTCGGCAACAACGACTACCTCCACACCAGTCATCAAGGCCAACTTCCCGCCTTACGGCAGGGACTTCGCCAACCACGTCGCCACGGGGAGGTTCTGCAACGGCAAGCTCGCCACCGACATCACCGGTACGGCAACACTCTTCGAAGCCAAGCTTTTATGCACAATTGCCCAGGGTACAGCTTCGTTCTGTCATGTGTGTCACGACTTTCTTCTGTGGTTTGCAGCTGACACACTGGGGTTCACCACCTACCCTGCTGCGTACCTCAGCCCACAGGCGTCAGGCAAGAACCTTCTGATCGGCGCCAACTTCGCGTCTGCAGGATCCGGGTACTACGACCACACAGCGCTCATGTATGTAAGTACAAATCTTCAGTAACATTCCTCCCTAGAATTCGAGAGCAGAGAGCGAAATCTATCGCCATCCACGAACTCAATGCCATCTTGATTTTGTGGTGGTACCACTAGTACTTGATCTGATTTGCAAGCCTGTGAATGATCTGATCTCTGCTAACTGCTAACCGGGCCAAAATCTTGTGACTGTGACCCACACCCACGCAGCACGCGATCCCACTGTCCCAGCAGCTGCAGTACTTCAGGGAGTACCAGTCGAAGCTGGCTGCGGTGGCCGGCGCCTCCCAGGCCCACTCCATCATCTCCGGCGCGCTCTACATCGTCAGCGCCGGCGCCAGCGACTTCGTCCAGAACTACTACATCAACCCCTTCCTCTTCAAGACCCAGACCGCCGACCAGTTCTCCGACCGCCTCGTCTCCATCTTCAGCAACACCGTCTCGGTAATTAACAATCCAATCCACATCCTTCTCAGAATTTCACATCATGCAAGCTCCAACCTTTTAATTAACATACATCCTTGACACCAAAAAAAATATATCCAATTGTCCATATACAAACACAGCAACTCTACGGCATGGGTGCGCGGCGCATCGGCGTGACGTCACTGCCGCCGCTGGGCTGCCTACCGGCGTCGATCACGCTGTTCGGGCACGGGAGCGGCGGCTGCGTGGAGAGGCTGAACCGGGACTCGCGGAGCTTCAACCGGAAGATGAACGCGACGGTGGACGCGCTGTCGGCGCGGTACGCGGACCTGAAGATCGCCGTGTTCGACATCTACACGCCGCTGCTGGACCTGGCCACGGACCCGCAGGCGCAGGGGTTCACGGAGGCGCGGCGCGGGTGCTGCGGGACGGGCACCGTGGAGACCACGGTGCTGCTATGCAACCCCAAGTCGGTCGGGACGTGCCCCAACGCCACGTCCTACGTGTTCTGGGACGCCGTGCACCCGTCCGAGGCGGCGAACCAGGTCATCGCCGACTCGCTCATCACTGAGGGCCTCATCCTCGTCACATGATAAAACCACTCGATCGGTCACTACCGGCAGTAGAACATCAATGTTCTTAGGTGGACAAGCTACAGGCATATGGACGCATGGTTTGCTTCAAACAACACAAGAGCTATTACTAGGTGCTTAATTATTGGGTTCTGAGGATATCTGTAAAATTATACCTTTTCTTGTTTTCCGAAATTTAACTGTATGATGATGTTGCTGTTTTTCGGTGACTACTGTAAGGCACTTTAAAATGGACTCATGTTTGTGGTCATGTTAAAGTTGGTATTTGGGTGTGTGCCTGCTTCAGGAGAGGTTAGTTTTTTTTTCTCTGTTAGTTACTTGATTCACATCACATCTATCGAAAGATTGACAAATAAGTAGGGTGATAAGGTTTTACCTGTTGACAAATAAGTCGAACTTCATGGACTTTGTCCGTGGACTCTAATTATTATCTCTATTATCTCTAAAATAAGATTGCAACTTTTAATGCATAAAATCAGTCTTATAACATTAATAGTTGCATTGTTCTGTAATTATATTATTCTCTAAATAAGTGCTTAAAATTGTACATTAAGGTTTCAATTCTTTCATTTTATGAATAGAACCATATTAATACTCAAGTTCATAGTGATGTTTTTACTTTAGAACGGTCTACGAAACAACCAAGGGTTTCGAACAAATAAAATCGACCCATATGTTATGACCGCCACAGTCGCTACATCGAAAACAACTATACGAAAAAAACTATGATATGTTGTAAAAAGCTTCTTTTTTGAGGCTGTCGTGGTTAGATCATCTCCGGCAGTTTCCCAATTCTCCAATCTAACTATCATATTGGGAGAGTTGACATAAATACAGTGCTCTAGCTGATCCCTTTTACTTTTTTTTCTTTTTTCCAATAATTGTTAAGACAAAGCAATAATCCACCCCCAACTCTCCCTATACATACGAGTTATGACTCTTTCATGACCTTGTTCGGTTTAAGTCGGATTGTGGGGATTATATGTTATTGGAATGTATTAAATCCTCAACAAATAAAAATACCTCTCAATACACTCGAATGCCTCTGATAAAGGTATTAACCGAATAAGGCATGCACTAGTTAGATTCAGATGGATTCAGATGAGGTTATTGGGAAAATGCAAAAGTAACTTTCCTAATAACTATAGAAAAAATATTGGGACAATCACATTAGTTGATTATTGAGAAAGATTTAGCGGAGAATGGATGGAAATGCTTAAGCCAAATAAAGCCAAGCACACCCTAGATACTCATGCAAGCACTGAAAGAGCGCGCTCTCTCTCTCTATCTTTAGTTGCTTCCGTGATTATTGTCGTTTCGTGTCACTAATTTTTTTGATAGATCCATTGTGCAAAAATAACAAAACAAGCATACATGGTACCAAAATCACGTGCTAAAGACTAAAGTGTCGAACTCACTTAGGATTTTTAATGATGAAATATATGTACGTGTGTGTGAGTATCTATGACTGCCATGTGTTCTCGGGAGAAAAAAGAAAATAAAGCTAACTCATTTGAGATTTAACAAACTCAAATTTTTTTTCTCGAAAAGGATATAATCTATACTATAAAGGATGACACAATTTTCGTACCAAATCTTACATGTTACCCTTACCCCTCCAACGCGATGCACAGAGAGAAGAAATGAACTGACACTGTTCTCTAGGTGAAAACATTTTGCAAAGATTGAGGAATTGAACATGAATTTTGGAAAGAATTAGGGGGGGGGGGGGTCACATCGACCCCTTATTTGCCATCTCTATAGAAAAACACGAATTTTGGATTTCGTGTTGACCACATGTCCACATTACATAGGCCAGTGTAAAAGCATTTTGAGTTTCATCCCCCACAATTACCTAGGTTGGAGTCTAGATAACTCCCACTGAGACTAGTCTTAGGGCATCTGTGTAACCCAACTCTAAGTTGAAAAGATGAACTATGAAAGCTCAACTCGTTTGCTTTGCCCTAATATAAAGGGGGGAAGAAAATTCTCAATTAATACTTGTTGCTAATGATTTCACAGAAGCAGAAGTTGCAGCATCGTGGAAAAAAAGAGGGTAGAAATTGGAGCATCAGTAGCATCTTTTTGCTGCCCCGGAGACTTTTCTTCTGAATCAGCCAGATTATTGCGGGAAGTTTTGTACAGTTTAAAAAAAAGAGCTCTAGACTTCCAATTCTACAGTTTTTTTTTTTTTTTAAAAAAAACAGTTCGCAGCTGCAGAGGCCAGAGGCGCCGCGTGTTGCAGGCTTTACAGCATTTCGTGAGACACGACATGAATGCAAACAAAAGATCACAAGAAGATCGCCTCGCAAAACGAGCACATAGTGTTTATATGGAAAGCCCGTTTAAACTCATCATCAGCTTTTTTTGTGCGAGCTGCAACCTGCTGGACAGTGAGACACTGGCGCTTAAAATCCTCCTGTTTCGCTCCTTCCGGGTATTCCACATGACGTAGATAACAAAATTAGAGCTTAGTAGTATATATATATTTTTTTATGGAAGCCTTGTCTCAATGGTAACCTAGCGCTGGTCCATGACGAGGAGGAAGGGCGAAGGATTTAAAAAAAAAAAAATAGGGGCGAAGGAACTCATAGCATGAAAGCCCATGGGAAATGTAAATTTGGAGGCAGAATTGGGCTAGAACCCTCTCGTCTCGTCTTTTTAACGGCCCAGTCCGATACGAAAGCCCACGGGTTTCTCTCACATCTATCCGTTTCTCTCCACGAGGGCTGCTTCTTCACTCCCGTCCCGAGGCCCCCGACCATCGGTGCCGTCGCAGCTCGCTCCTTCCTCGGCGATGTGAGCTACGCCGGAGAAAGCCCACAGATCCGTGCATCCGGCCGGCACCCTCCTCCTCCTTCCACCTCCGTCTACCTCGGACGGCCTTCTTTCCGGAGTCCTGCTGCTGCAGGCTGCAGCCGGCGACCTCGCACTTTCCGGCGAGCGGCGGGCTAGGCGGCGCCGTTTCTCGCCACGGGGGCAGGGTCTCGAGCACCCGCCGCTGATATCTTCTGGGACTTTCCGTACTCTCGCCTCTCGATGGTCGGCAGAGATTAGGCACAGTAAGCCTCTATCCTCCCTAACCCCAACTCCCTCGTCCTTTTCAGCAATTTGCTGCTTTGCCAACCGAATACATGCACTTTTGAATTGATTTGATTGGCCTTGCGTGGGGATTCCTTCAATTTAGTGACGGTAAGCCCAAAGCTGAACATCATTTGTGGCTTTGTAAGTAGGATGGATGGATTGAATGAACCCTCCGCGGCTCCACCTCAAGCTGCACTACCACATTTTCCCCCATTTACCAATTAGTCCACCATCATAACTTACTGCTGGAATTAGCAAACCATAATCGTCAATCTAGGTGTTTACTTGTTTTTATGCGCTAAATTCCTGTTTAAATTGTAACAAATTCAATAGAATGCTGCAAATTCTTCAGGAACCATGGAAGTCATGTAAGAATCTTGCCAAAAAAACATTTGCAGTGGTCATTGGAATAGAACTGTTTAAGGTTCTCCTACTAAAACTGATTACAGAAAATTAGCATAGTTTCTGTTGAATACAGGGAGATTACCCAGGATGTGCCATTTATCTTTTTTATCAAGGAAATTGTGAAATTACGAGTCAAAGGAGAACTTGGATCTGGGTGGAGAGGGGCGTACATTTGCTCCTTCCACCACTCGAGACTTGAATAGTATACAATGCTTAATTTCACTTCTATTGCCAATTACAAGCAGCATACTTTGTTAAATTCTGAATAATTTGTCATTTTCTTATTAGGTTTGCAATCCTACATTATGGCTGTTACACAATCTTCATCTTGGTCAGATCTCCAGCCAGAACTTCTGGGCCTTGTCCTCCAGCATCTACCCTCCCTAGCTGATCGTGTCCGACTACGTGCAGTCTGCCGGACATGGCACTACAATGCTCGACTGCAGCCCCTGCCCCCACCGCTTCCATGGCTGTCCCTCATGGATGGGACATTCCTCAGCTTTCCGAGTGGTGAATTCACCATATGCCTGTACCGGATGAAGCTTGCTGCCATGGGTCCATTGACAATTGGCTCTTCCTCATGAACAATGATGGATGGTGCTCATTGATGAACCCTTTCTCCAAGGCTATGTTGCAGCTTCCTAAGCTGCCCACCATTGGGCATGAAATGGATAATCCCTGTCCACTTTTCTACAAGTTGCTGTACTGATCATGGATGACGGATTTGACAGCACACTTTGTATTTGCCAGCCACCAATTTCAACTGACGCAATCAGTCGTCTTAGCGGTGACAACATCTACGATGTTGTGTTATTTAGTGGAGAGTTATATGCTCTCACTCCTGTGAAGCTCTTCCTTCTTGAGATTGCTGACAACCACAAATGTAAGCCAAAAATCTCATTCATCAAATGCATAATTGACTCTGTCGACTATCCAAGTATGATAGACCGACTCACTCCCAATAGTTATCTCTACGCTCGTTGGAATTATCTTGTTGAATCTGGTGGTAGGTTGTTGCTTGTGGCCCGGAGGGTTGGAGTCTTGCTCCCTTTGTCAGAGCAGAATGGGTTGCAAAATGCACGCACCCTTTACTTTGAGGTCTTTGAGGCAGACTTAACCACCGATTCTTGTTGTCGATGGAGAAGAGTCAGCTCTTTGGCGGGCCAGGCACTCTTTGTTGGCACATGCTCCAAGTCTCTCCCTGCTGCTGAATGTGGTTTACCTCAGGAGGATTGCATCTACTTCACATGTGACTATGCCAGAGCACGTCCTGCTCCAGATCCTCTACGTGACTCTGGTGTGTTCAACATGAGAAACGGGACAATCGCGCCGTTGTTGCCCGAGACGAGAGTGGTGCGGCGTGTTGGCGAGCGGTGCCCAACATGGTTTTTCCCTTCTGAAGTTATGTAATCTGCATCCCACCGTAGCATGCTAAGTCGTTTCAAGATTCACAGTACTTGTAAGTTGTAAGCTTGAAGCCTGGATTCTGACTCATGTTTTGCTGATTCGTCGTAGACTCGTAGTCTAGACTCCCAAGAAGACAGGTACTATTGTCTTGTGTCTACCTGGGCTAGATCTGAGTAATCAAGTCTTTGATTTCGAGTTCAGCTTTATGTATTATAACATGCTTTCCTTTCACATGTAAGGTCGTCAGCAATGGAGTCGTAGTAGTCTAGACTCCCAAGAAGACAAGTACTATTGTCTACTATCTACCTGGGCTAGATCTGAGTAATCAAGTCTTTTGATTTATGTTGAGTTCAGCTTTATGTGTTATGACATGCTTTCCTTTCGCATGTAAGCTCATCGGCAATGGAGTTACAACCATTGTTTTAACATTAATACTTTCATATCAGTTGTTTCAACATAAATAGCTAGCCATGCTTGGTGGCTTCTGCCTTTCGGGCGGCTTGTTCATTCCTTGCATTTGGCATGGAATGATTACCAGTTGTTGGATCCTCACTTCGAAGTTGAAAGGGAGGCAGTTGTTTGGTTCAGTGTATGTTGCATGTGCCTGCATCTAGGCACGATTATATTCTGGGACTCTGGGTATTCCTAATCTGTTGGTGAGGTTAGTGCTGCATTTGCAATGGAACGATTACGTTTGACAGTTCTCTCTGGATTTTTTTCTGTAATCGTGAACGACTTGTGAACCTCATAAAACTAATTTCGCATGAATAGCAATAGCAATATCAGGTTCTACTGCAGACTTTTTGGGTTTTTTTTTTTGAACTTTCTCCGCTGCTACTGATGATCAGATATGAGAAAAGGCTAAGCAAGTGTTCCGGTCATCCTGAATGCCTGCAGGCTGTAGCATTTGGATTTTGCTTTCTTTCAGCTAGTTTCGTTTGTCTGTTTTCCAGCTACAACGAGGTTGTTCGGGCTTATTCTATCTTCTTCCTTAGAGAATATTATTGAAACAACCAAAATTAGCCACACCAAGTAAACTTATCCAAGCATGCATTTTTTTTTTAAATAAATATCCAAGCATGCATGAGATGCAAGAATAGTATCACTTATTAAGAAACTTCGTGGCACTGGGTGCCGCCAGGATGTGGCCGCGCGCGGCTGGCCGACGCCGTGGAGACGGACCCGGTCGTCGTGTTCAGGCCGGCCACCGCCGGGCTGCTTGGCTGGCGTGCCCGAGCCGACGAACGCCGCGCTGCACGTACGGTTACGGCAAGTGAGAGTTGGCGTGGCGGCAGCGCAGGTTGCTTGGTCGCCCCACGACCGTTTCTGATTTTTGCTCTACTGAACGTATGGGAAGCTCGTCGTGCTTGAGATCGTTGAGAAGCACAAATCTGAGCCAAAAATCTCATCCATCAACAATGCATATGTGACAATACTGATAACTTAACCATTGACAATTCCTATGATGAAAGTTATTTCTGTTCAACTAGCAGGGAATATCTAGTTGAATCTGCTGGTAAACTATTGCTTGTGGTCCGAAGGATTGGTATCTTGCTCCCTTTGCCACAGCCCAATGCAATGCAACATATGGGCGCACTCTTTCATTTGAGGTCTTTGAGGTCGACTATACCACCAATAATTCTTGTCATCAGTGGAGAGACTAAGCTCTTTGGCAGGCCAAGCGCTCTTTATTGGCAAATGGCACATACTCCAAGTCTCTCTCGGCAGCAGAATGTGGTTTGCGTAAGGAGGATTGCATATATTTCACGTGTGACTATGCTAGCACATATCATGCTCCTCCTCATCCTTTTCGTGACTCTGGTGCCTTCCAACATGAGAAATGGTATTGTTACGCCATTGTTTCCAGAGACAACGACCGTGGTTCCACCTGTCGTCCAGGGGTGTCCAACATGGTTTTTCCCTTCTTAAGCTATGTAATCTGGATCATTCCACCATAGCATGCTTTGTTGTTTTAATAAGGATTTTCATATATATGTACTAGCTTGGAGGTTGGATTGTTCTATGTGTATTGTGCTGATTATAATATTTAGTCAGCTAAAGTTATTTTGTCATATGGCGTCTAGAAGAGAAGTATTGTGTATCCAGAATAATTATTTTCAATAAGCAAGTTTAGTTTTATATCAAGTTCAACTTTATCTGTTTTTCAATGCTTTTCATCCACATGTAAGCTCATCGATAGTCCAAGCATGTGGATCATATTTTATCCCTGCTATATATGGTGGGGATTACCTCCTGCATTTTGGTATGCATGGTGCTATCAGCTAGAATGCGCGGCTATTGAGTTGATGTAGATGGATTTTGAAGTGTCGAAGCATTGAACATCTGGTTGATGCCGTTGTTTGTGCAATTGTTTTGGCAAGCTGTGTCGCACGAGCTTGCACCCGTGTCCACCATACATCAGAATTGTTATACATAGACGATGAATCCCCCTGCGTCGCGTGTAGCGGTGGAGGCATCCTCTCTACTTACGTACGTCAGGGGATTCTCGTCTTGTCAACAAAAAGGAAATGTAAATCCGTCCACAGAGGTACAAATCGGCACCAGTTTGGGTTTTCCTTTTCCAATGCAAGCCTTGCCTATCTGAAGACCAAAGCAGACAAAGCATTTAGAAGAACTTGGCACGGTTGTGAAGAGTAAATCTTTGTGCCCCAATGGCGTCGACCAAGCGTTCATCCTCGTCCTGGTCGGACCTGCCGCCGGACCTCCTTGGCCTCGTCCTGCGACGCCTCCACTCCCTCGCCGACCGCGTCCGCGTTTTTCCTCAAGCGCGACGGCGGCGATTGCTTTCTGGCCGACCCCTTCTCCGGCGCCGTGCTCCCCGTCGCCGACCTCGCCTTCTTCATCAAGGAGCAGACCCGCAAGGACTTGCGCTGGCTGAGCCCGAGCTACACCCCTCGAGTAACCGTCAGGAAGGTGGTGGCGCATTGGCCTCAACAAGGCTCGCCGGCGGCGGCGGATCCCGTCGTCGCCGCATTGGTAACCAAAACCGACAGATTCAACAAGAACAACAAGTACAAGACCATATTCGTCTGCAGGGCCGGGGCGGCGGCGGACAATGGCGTAAGCAAGGAGAGCTACGGCACCATGGCCATAGACGCCAGTTTTGTCAAGGACATCGCCTTCTTTAAAGGGAATCTCTACGCCCTCTGTTGAATGGTGATGCAAAATATGTAAACTGTAGTTCTAGCTACTGGTAGAATATTCTAGTGTTGTGTACTCTGTAGAAGGATGGACAGCTCATGCTTGGTTAGCTGTGGCTGGGTTAAATGAGTTGGTTGGTCAGTACTGTAAAAACTCTATATAAGAAATACACACTCGAAGAAGTGTGCTGCTGCTTCTAGACTACGTTTCTCCCTTGCTCTCCTTCCTTTCAGTCTAATGTAGCATTCTTGTTTGTGAGATCTGTAGCCAACAGATTGGTATCAGGGCCAGCTGATGTTTGTAGCAGCTTGAAGGAAGAGTGCAGTAGCTACAAGGAGTACGTGCTTCAGGAGTTTATGAGATACACCACTGCAGCAAGTTGGTGAGTCTTTCTTCTGCCCATCAAGTGTTTGTTGGAAAGCCTCAAACGAAAATATGGCAGCAATGGGAAGTACTGGTCTTTCTCAGCCTTTGATTCCTGTTTCTGATGGAAATAACTATGGTTTTTGGAGAATAAAGATGAGAACTCTGTTTTTATCTCAAGATTTGCTTGATCTTGTGGAAGAAGGTTATCCAGATGAAACTGAGAATATGACACAGGCTCAGCGCAAAGAGCTAAAAGAGAATCGCAAGAAGGATGCAAAGGCCTTGTTGATGATTCAGCAGGGAGTTACAGAATCCATTTTTCCTCGAGTTGCAGCAGCAACCACATCGAAGGAAGCTTGGGAGATCTTGAAATTGGAGTTCCAAGGTTCTGAAAAGGTAATTGATATTAAAATTCAGAATCTTTTGAATGAATTTGAGAATCTTTCGATGAAGCAGGATGAGTCAATCCAAGATTTTATCACTAGAGTTACTAGTATTGTTACTCAAACTAGAGCTCTAGGTGAAGAACTGAAAGATCAGAAGGTAGTAAGAAAGGTTTTGAGGAGTTTGTCAGATAAATATGAGCACGTTGTGGCTGCAATAGAAGAATCCAAAGATCTGAAAACTTATTCTTTTAGTGAGTTAATTGGCTCTCTGCAAGCTCATGATGAAAGAATTAATAGAAAGTTGAAGGAAAAGGAAAAGGTTGTTGATCAAGCATTTCAAGTAAAAGGTGAAGGTTCTGTTACTAAATTACACCAGGGTAGTAGTAGTTCTTCATGTCATGATGCACAGAAAGGAAGATATCAAAGCCAAGGAGGTGCATATTTTAACAGAGGTCGTGGTCGTGGTCGAGGTCAAGTTCGTGGCCGCAATTTTGGTTATCGAGGCCGTGGTTGTGTTAGTCGTGGCTATGCTGGACGTGGAAATGATAGTCATGGTTATGGTGGCCGTGGATACAATGATCGTGGTCGTGGATGGCATGGTTATCGTGGTAATAGGTATTTTGATAAGCAATGCAATTCTTGTGGAAAGTATGGGCATCTTGAAAAATTCTGTTGGGAGAAAGCTGAACAGCAGGGCAATATTGTTGATGACAAAAAGGAGGAAAATAGTTTGTTCTTGACTTGTCTAAATGCACAGCAAAGCAATGATGATGTTTGGTTTATTGACAGTGGCTGCAGTAACCATATGACCAGCAAAAAGGAGTATTTTGCTCAGCTTAATTCTCTGAAGAAGACGGTATATTTTGGTGATAATAAACCAGTCCATGTGGAAGGAATTGGTGTTATTGCTGTGCATACTAAAGCAGGAGACAAAAGGTATATCCATGATGTTTTCTTTGTTCCCAGTTTGGCCTATAATCTATTCAGTGTTGGACAACTCATGGGGAATGGTTACAAAGTACTCTTTGATGATGGCAAGTGTATGATTAGTAGCAAGACTGATGGTGATTATTTTGAAGCTCACATAGCACCAAACAAGTTATTTCCTCTCAAGATGTCTAATTTGAGTTATTCCATGGTTTCTTCAACTCAAAATATTTCATGGTTGTGGCATATGCGCTATGGGCATCTGAGTTTTCATGGTCTGAAACTATTGAGCAAAAAGAGCATGGTTATCGGCCTCCCTTCTATTGACATTGATGATAATATCTGTGAAAGTTGTGTCCTTGGCAAACAACATCGTGCATCTTTTCCTATTGGGAAGTCTTGGCGTGCTCACAAGCCATTGCAATTGGTCCATGCTGATATATGTGGCCCAATGCAAACACCATCTTTAAATGGTAGCATCTATTTTTTGTTGTTTGTTGATGATTTCAGCCGCAAATGCTGGGTTTATTTTCTACAATACAAGTCTGAAGCCTTTTCAAAGTTCTTGACATTCAAAGCACTTGTTGAGAAAGAATCTGGGCATACAATTCAAATGTTGCGGACTGATCGAGGAGGAGAGTTTTGTTCCAAAGCATTCTTTAATTATTGTGAAGCAAGAGGTATCAAAAGGCAGCTAACAGCAAGCTATACTCCTCAGCAGAATGGTATCGCAGAGCGGAAGAACCGCACTATTGTTGAAATGGCAAGAAGTATGCTCAAAGCAAAGAACCTTCCCAATTCTTTTTGGGCTGAAGCTGTGGCAACTGTGGTTTATATTTTAAACCGCTCCCCAACTAAAGCAGTATGGAATCGCACTCCATATGAAGCTTGGTATGGTTCTAAACCTGATGTTAGCCATTTAAAAGTGTTTGGCTGCATTGCCTATGCACATATCAATTCTGAAAAGCGTCAAAAATTGGATGATAAAAGTGAGAAATGCATTTTTATTGGCTACAGTGAGCAAACTAAAGGGTATCGTGTTTACAATCCTGTTTCTAAGAAGCTATTTGTTAGTAGAGATGTTATCTTTGATGAAAATGCACTCTGGGACTGGGATATGTCTGAAAATTCCAGAAATACTATGTACATGGATCCTTTTCCTCAAGAAGATGATGATGCACATGTTTCTTCTAACACAGTGGATGAAGAAGTTGACACTCCACCAAGAAAATTTAGGTCTCTCCAAGAAATATTTAATTCTTGCAATTTGGCTCTCATGGCTAGTGAACCAACATGTTTTGATGAAGCAAAAGGGAAGGAAGAATGGAACATAGCAATGCAAGAGGAACTTTCATCTATTGAGAAGAATAATACATGGCAGCTGGTTGATCTTCCTGAAGGCAAAGAAGCAATTGGGCTCAAATGGGTGTATCGTGTGAAAACTAATCCAGATGGAAGTGTGCAAAAGTACAAAGCACGTCTTGTTGTCAAAGGATATGCACAACAACAAGGTATTGATTATTTTGAAACCTTTTCTCCAGTAGCGAGAATGGAAACTATCCGGTTGATTGTTGCACTTGCATCACATCATGGTTGGCCAGTTTATCAATTTGATGTTAAATCTGCCTTTTTAAATGGAGACCTGCTTGAGGATGTATATGTACAGCAACCTGAAGGTTTTGTTATTAAAGGGCATGAAGAAAAGGTGTTTAAATTGAAGAAGGCACTTTATGGGCTAAAACAAGCACCAAGAGCATGGTATAGCAAACTTGATGCTTTCTTTCTCTCAAATGGATTTCAGAGGAGTCCAAGTGAGCCAACTCTTTATGTGAAGAAGACATGTTCTGAGATACTTATTGTTTGTGTGTATGTCGATGACATCATCTACACAGGAACTTCAAAATCTCTCTTAAGTGAGTTCAAAGATAAAATGAAATCTCAATTTGAGATGACAGATTTGGGGCTTCTTCGTTATTTTCTTGGTTTAGAAATTAATCAAACTTCTGATGGCATATTTATCTCCCAAGAGAAGTTTGCAAATGATTTATTAAGAAAATTTGGCATGGCTGCATGCAAAAAGATTGACACTCCTCTGAACTCTTGTGAGAAGCTAAGACTTGAAGATGGAACAGGGCTAGCTGATGCAAGATTATATCGAAAGCTAATTGGTGGATTGATGTACTTGACTCATACTCGTCCAGATATCATGTTTGCTGTGAGTTTAGTGTCAAGGTTTATGCACAAGCCATCCAAGCAACATTTTGGAGCAGCAAAAAGAATTCTCCGTTATATCTGTGGAACTAGCAACTTTGGCATATGGTATTCTCATGTCCCACACTTGAAGCTATTTGGATTTTGTGACAGTGATTGGGCAGGTTGCTTGGAAGATCGTAAGAGCACTACAGGTTTTTTCTTAAGCCTGGGATCAGGAGCTGTCTCTTGGACATCAAAGAAGCAAGAAATTGTGGCGTTGTCTTCATCTGAAGCAGAATATGTTGCTGCAGCTGCAGCTGCCTGTCAGATTATTTGGACTCGACGCATTCTTGAAGATCTTCATCAACTTCAACAGAATTCAACAAATCTCTTTTGTGATAATATGGCTGCTGTTCTTATGTCGAAAAATCCTTCTCATCATGGCCGGACAAAGCATATTGACGTACGTCATCATTTTCTCCGTGAGCAAGTTTCAAAAGGGCTGATCGAAATGAAAAGCATCTCAACACATGAGCAAGTCGCTGATATTTTAACTAAAGCACTCCCTCCTGCTAAGTTTCTGTACTTCAGAAAGTTTCTTGGTGTTACTGATTTTGCATCAAGGGGGGGTGTTGAATGGTGATGCAAAATATGTAAACTGTAGTTCTAGCTACTGGTAGAATATTCTAGTGTTGTGTACTCTGTAGAAGGATGGACAGCTCATGCTTGGTTAGCTGTGGCTGGGTTAAATGAGTTGGTTGGTCAGTACTGTAAAAACTCTATATAAGAAATACACACTCGAAGAAGTGTGCTGCTGCTTCTAGACTACGTTTCTCCCTTGCTCTCCTTCCTTTCAGTCTAATGTAGCATTCTTGTTTGTGAGATCTGTAGCCAACACCCTCACGGCACGCAAGGATCTCATCGCCATCGAGATCGCCGACGACGGCTCCGGCGGCGGCAACCCGGCCATCTCCGGCGTCAAGAACGTAATAAAACATGCTTGCTCTGACGGCCACGAAGAGGAGTTCGAGTCGTGGGGACTTTCATTATCAGATAACCCCTTCGCCTTTCTCACCCCCCGCGAGCTGTACCTCGTCCCGTCCGGCGATCAGCTGCTCATGGTCCAGCGGTGGTCCGACTAGGGCGACGGCAGCACCAACCGTTTCGGGGTTCACGAGGCTGATCTTGCTGCCAGCCCGTGCCGGTGGACGACGCCCACGTACATCCTGGGCGGCAGCCGCGCCCTGTTCCTGGGGAGGTGCGGCTCCAAATCCGTCCCCGCCGCCGGTTGCGGCGATTCTGACGAACCTCGGGAAGACTGCATCTACTTCTTACGTGGCGGCCCAGGCAGCGAATCTGGCGTCTACGACATGTGTACAGAGGAGCTCAGGGAGCTGGGGACGGGTGGTAATACGGTGCCATGGGGAGCCTGGATTCCGACTTGGCTTTTCTCTGATCGATCGGCCCCTGGTTCAGGACGCTACGACTGAGCTTGCTGATGCTGATGGTCAGTAAAGAGTAGTCAAGTCTTGCCTCTGCTAGCTCAACTAGTTACAAACTTTCTGCTAAAAAAAACCTGGTTACAAAGTTTCAGTATTATTAACCAAATCTTACTTTATATCGAGTTCATTTTCTATCTGTTTATGCCATGCTTTCTTTCAAACGTAAGCGAGAGTGCGCTCAAGGAAAATGGAATCACACGTGCATTGTTTCGACTCCATATAATGCTTCCACTTTGAGTCTCCCCACATGCTATATCCTAGACGTTAAACACACTTTAGATCATCTCCAGCCTTGCTGCGATTGCCATATTTTGCGGTTCTAGTCATCCTGCAATTTTGCATGACACGTGTATTTGTTTTCTAATGTAATTCTGAGATCATTAGCCAAAGCTGGCTGGCCGTGACATTTTTATAGTGCAGTGTGTTTCAATGTTATCCTAACAGTAAACAGTCGATCACCTACCATTTAGCTCTTTATTCGGACTAAACGCCTCGATCAGGCGACCACTCGTCTCCACGGCTGCAGTGGCTGTCGTGTCCATGTCAAGCCCAGCCGCCAAGCTGCTGCCTTGGGGCCCGACCACTGCGGCCCGTGCTCGCGGATGGTGGGGCCCCATGGCCTAATACATGGCTGGGTGGCTGGATCTCTTCCCCGCGGTACTGATCCTGGCTGCCCTGTGTCGGGGCCTGCTCCTTGCCGGTGGTGCTCCGGGTGCGACATTCCTGCCTGCCGTCGTCGGTTGGCAGCCAGATCGAACTCCCAATGGCGTTGTTCTGGTGGCCCTAGGCCGTTTGCGGTAACCTTGTTTGGTTGTTGCCTACTCGGTCATCTCGGGTCGGTTGCTCTTAGCTTGGTGCTGCGCCTATGCACCCTCGTCTATCATTCACAACATGCTTAGGAGGTGGGGCATAGGCAAAAGCCTTGCCTGCTTGCAGGCTGCTGATGGCCACGCCCTTAGGCGCCCTTACCTCCTTGGAGGCGTCAAGCATTTGCCCCTCTACCCTCGCACCTTGCCGGTGTGTGCTTTCAAGGTGAAATTTTAGACCTTGTGGATCGTGCAATGGCGACGCCATTAGCATCGGCCCTGCGCCGGTTTCTACCTCCTCATGTTTTTTTTTCACTAGCTGTCATGTACTCGGGGGAGGGAACGAGGGATGGCGAAAGCCTATGGCCTATTCTCAGACCATTGATGGCGACACTCTTGAGTGCCGCTTACCTTCTTGCAAGCGTTATTCTTTCCCCTCTTCCCTCCTCTCAGGTGAGCTTTAGCGGTGAAAGCCTTGACCTTTATGGTCGGACGATGATGACGCTAGTTGTGTCGCTCCCTCCTTTCAAACGTTGTCTTGGAAGGTCTACCACATGTCACTGTGGTCCGTTGCCTGGCGCCGGTCCTAGCGATGATCGTCCGGGGGCACGCTATGATACCCCATAAGGTAGGTAGAATAATTTATATCCACAATATTCATCCCTAGATATCGCTCACGTAATCTAGTGCATATATTAATGCAATCCTTTGCCTTATACGGTGCATCCAAAGTCTCACCATATATTTTCACCGAACTGGCTTGCGCTGAAGTCAAGTATACACATGATTGAAACCCACCATTTACTCGGCTTGAATGTGGTCATACGAATGAGTACTGCAACTGCTGAGTGCTCTGATACAACACTTTTGCCAGACCATGCTCTGCGTGTAGGAATCCACAATATAGGATGTCTTATATATGGTATTTATCACAACATAGAGTTACTGACATTTTATAATAAAAATATAATTTTGGGAAAAATCAAAGTTAACTTACAATAGGCGATTCGTAAGCAGGGGAAATTCTTTTAGGCATTTGCCTGACGTCTGGCTCATTATGCTCAAGAGCTTTAAGCTTGAAGAAACTGTAGTTCAGAAAAACATGCCTCATATACAAACCTCTCTCGGTGCTTTCCTCGTAGCATCACGTGCAGCAACAAATTCCTGCTCAAATGGGCTTGATTAGACGTGGATAACAATTGTATTACTAGAATTTTGATCGTGTAAAGCTCCTTCTTCGATTGCAAGAGAAACGACATATCTCCCATGGTATCTTCCTGTGTTTTCTCTTACCAACATAGGACAAGAGCCAGGGATGTGAGTTATTACATCTTTGAACCATTTAATTGCATCAATCCCCTATTTGCATTGGAGATTAATTATGAATAAGCAGTATGATAATATAATAAATAAATATACAACTATCACAAATTAATTTACCATGTCTTCCAATTCGTAGCAGACGTTCGGCTCGATAGGAATGATGTCACCTTTTAATACCGGCCCAGGACGGTGTGGTGGTGGTCGTGGGGTTAAACCCGGCAACACAAGCAAGTGCGGATTCCGTGCACCACGTATAGCTCTCCCGCGTTGTCTCGGCATTATATTTTTCTAATACTTTAAAAATATTTTTAGATCAAGAAACACCAACAGATCCACAATAATATTGTCATATAAAGATATGAACTATATTATTAACTATATAATAAAACTATTAATCAAATGAAAAACAAATAGTAGGAGATAAGAATGTATACCTCCTGTCTATATATGTGTTGTTCGCGCATCGTGCGCGCGCACGAATCGCGCCCAGGCTTGAACGACGCACGGTGCTGGATCAAAGGAAGCGACCGGCGACGCCAACTTTCGAGCGAGTGAGCACCGACGTGAGAAACGAAAGAGACTAAGCATAATGAGCAGCAAGCGAGCGAGCATGGGCAGCAATTATTGCCGTGACTCAGGGGCAGTGTTACAACATGCTCATGGACATACTGTTCTCTGTGCTAGCAGGCCACAAAGTTGCCCGCCAGCAGAGATGTCAATATGTGTTGGCGGGCTGTTGTGGCCATCTGTGCTAGTGGGTGCTAGCCCGATGGGCCCTGCCGCCTTTGTGCTGGCGGGCGCCAACTTGGCCTGCCAACGTCGTAAAAGGCTGCTGGCAGCACAAAACGTTTATGGCGTAGTGAACACCAACCTTGTGCCGTTACATAGCCCATTGGCAGGGTCAATATTTCTAAGCAGTATGACAGGGAACCCGAGCTTGAGCTTTAAGATGTGAAGAGGTAGCCCATTAGGGGTCAGGCTGTTAAGGAACTCGGATGGATAGTAATTATGTGGATCATCTATTGTGGAGTCAAAACTGTGATACACAATCTCCCCGTGCTTGGAACATGTTGATCATTTTCATATTTATCATGCCAACCCAATCGTTACGTGTAGATAAAATTGCTCTGGAGGTGATGTGCTCTTTGTCTGCCATGTTTGCATTCATGTCTGGAAAGATGGTGCAGATCAACCTATCAAGATCTTTCTAAGAATCCTCAGAGTATAGGACACAAATCTTGTCTAGAATACGTACATTTCCACCTTGGTTCTCTTCTTCTGTTCCACCTCTAATGCACAACAAGTATTCCGCAAACCAAGGATTCACTCTACGCACTCATGTTGAGGACGAGCTTTAGGTGGCGCATTGACTCCCAAAGATACGACCTCCATAGAGAGGCACCAACTATCTGGGCCCTGGATCCTTTCCGCACAACAGGGAGGACCTGTCCAAAAACTCCACCGAAGACAACAGTTTACCACCAAATGGTAGGTCTGACCGACCCATTATATCCCTCATGCTGTTGTCTAGCGCTTCCACAACTTGCTTCTTCAGTGCTACTCTATTTAGTAAAGCTGTAGCAGCCACCCTCTTCAAGAGTAAGGGGTATCTTGAAGCGAGAGTGTGCCGTCCTCCCACCTGACATTATGGATGCTGCTACTTCAGATGTAGTTGTGGCTACAACAAGCTTGTTCTGGCTCCACAATTTTGCAAGAAGTGCCCTGTACAAAGAGGTATTTCCTGTCCCGTCAGGTCCATCCACAAAGAACAATCCACCTTCGTTGTTGTTAACAGCGGGCATTATCTCGTCATAGGCAGACTGTGGGGACCATCCTTCGGATGTCCTTTAATCACCTGTATCAGTCCCTGGATCAGTACGCTGATACAGGTTTTACACAGGATTAGTGTCGGAAGCAATAAAAGCGCAGTAAATAGAGAGTTACTACCTTCGCTTTAGCGGAGAGTGGCATTATGGCCTATTCAAGGAGGGGATGGGCCGGAGTGCCCTACACGTCCGTGTACCTGTAATAGTTGAAAGCAAGGTTGAGTACATCTATGATTGGTACTCAGCAAATCCTGTGTAAAGTTATAATGTATGCAGAGGAGTGAGGTTATCCTTTGGTGGAAATATAAATACAAAGTAAAGTTATACATTTGTAAACAGGGGCGGGAAAGGAGAAGTATTATGTTGTTTGGTCCTGGAGGGGTATTCTCTTCCCTACCAGTCCCCATATTTTAGTTCTCTCTCCCAGAGACCGTCAGGGTCCTCCTGGGCTGGCTTATGCCTCACTCATCTGGGCTTCCGCCCATCTCGTCATCTCATACTTTATTACTACTGGTGAATGCTAATCAATGGGGGCTTTGACTAAATGGGCTCAAGACCGTGAGCCACGGCTATCGATAGATTGGTTACTCTGCAGAGGTTGCACCCTATGCCATACGGTCGGTCAACACATACCTCCGCGAAAGGCAGTGTTGCCCTACGAGACCCGTACCCACCGGCGTCTGTCACCAGACAGCCTTTCCTAGGTCCAGCCACAGATAGTACTGGGGGCTAAGCAGGGGCTACTAATCATCATCTGCCTCGCGGATGTCGACCCGGGTCTTCTGAGCTCATATATTAGGGCCCTCGGCCCTCAGGGTCTCCCTACCCTGTACTCTAGTCAACCCGTGCCGCCCAGTCCTAGCCCTCTGTCTGGGGCTGTCTCCAGTACATCCGTTTCCCGACTTGGTGCGTACCCGACCAGGCACCAGGCGCGACCCAGTTTGCCGGTCGGCACTCTGTACCAATCATGCGGCTCCTTGGGATGAATTTACTAGGAGCTGCTAGCGGGGTGTGGGTCAAGGCCTCACATTACAGGTCATTCCCGAAGGCCATGTCCTTTTTGGCCCGTATGGCGGTACTGGCATTAGAAAGACTCTCCCGTGAACCGTCCTTATGCGACCAGAGTAAGCCTTTCGGACAGGATCCTCTGTCGAGGCTGCCTCCCTTACTCGCAAGTCCATCCTTAGGGGTTCTATTATTAGTTGGTTCATTTTATACTTAAATCCAACATTTTCTCTCTCACCTCTCGGAACTTCTTCAGATGAACAAATGGTTCAGAAATTCTTAACAAATCTACTTCTAAATAACGCTCGGTCAGCGACAGGTCGTGACCGGGGTTATTAATAGGATTTTAGGCTAGAAATGGCTCTAAAACAAGGGGAAGGTGGAACACAGAGGGTTTTCCTTAGGTTTTATAAAATATGCAGTCCGTGCTATTAACTTGGTTGATTTTATTATGCAGGAACTGGGGCTGGCATGACCAAGGAGTTGGTTGCCAGGACTTGCCTTCATGGACGGTACTTGGACATCTGCTAACATGTACATACGCTCGATGCTGACCAGGTGCGGCTTCTGGGCCTTCTGGAGCTTCGGCATCTTGATCGGGGCCTGGTCACGTCATCGACCTATCGAATGAGAACACACATAAAATAACATCAATACATCAATCAATGCCTATAGATGAGAAAGAGAAAGGGGAATAGATATTCTGAAGTTTACCTAGGGATCAGGATGGATTTGTGGATGTCTGGCGGATTATCCATTAATTATTTCATAATAATTAATGGATAGGATGACGGGGCTTAGGAAGGGTTTAGCTGATGGGATGGCTTCTAAGTGTGGAAGAATAGGCTAGGGATAATTATTCTGGGAATTACTGGATATCTAAATAATTCCTGAATAATTATATTAATTATTTAGAAATAGATTTCTAAATAATTAAGAGATATTGAATTGGATTTCTAATAATATTCTGGAAAATTATTAATATAATTTTCCAGGAATATTATGGTTGGTATGACGGCTAGGTTTTGCTAATATGTGGGATTCTGGTCGGACAGCATAAGGGCTAGGTGTTATCAGAAACCTAGGGTTTTATCTGGGCGGCACAACGGCTATACGGGGCTAGGGTTGGGTAACTGGGGTTTTTGGTTGGGCGGCATAACTGCTATGCCGGAAGATAGCTGGGCTTGGAATTTGGACAGCATAACTGCTAGGTGGGGGCTAGGGTCAGGGTTTTGGTCAGGCATTATAATGGCTAGGGTGGACTGGGCTGGAAACTTGGGAATCGGGCAGCATCCTGGCTAGGGTTGTGAAGCAGCGAGCAGCGATGGGGTTTAGCGGCGGGGGGTCTTGCATTGCGCGGCCAGTCGAACTGGCATCGTCCACAATGTTGGGTTTAATGGCTAAAGCTACGCCGCTGGTTGGACTGTTCCGGGCACACCCGGGAGTAGAGCAGAGCAGCAGTTGGCGCACTTTTCCTACGTGTACGTGGGCGGTGTGATATGACTAAAGCTACGCCGCTGGTTGGACTGTTCCGGACGTACCCGGGAGCAGAGCAGAGCATAGGGGTGGGCGTTCGGGTAATTCGGGAATTTCGGGTCGGGTAATTCGGGTAGTTTAAAATTCGGGTTTTCAAAACTGATACCCGAACTTTCTCCAAAAAATAGCTACCCGAATTTTTGGGTACCCGAAATATCGGGTTCGGGTTCGGGTTTTCCCGAATTACCCAATAATGCATACTTTCTTCATCTCTACCAACAAGCAACAACTCAATGTTGCAGGGATTAACAAAAAAAACTCAGATCGTCATATCATAGATCAAAACAAACAAGTAAATTCATAGATCAAACAAACTATCAATGCAATATGTTAACTTTCTTTGATGTAAAGGTGAAGATCGATTAGTTTTTAGTAAAGTTCGGGTAATTCGGGTTCCGGAGATTGATACCCGAATTTCCCGAATTAAATTCGGGTTTCTTGATTTCGTACCCGAAATATTAATCGGGTAAATTGGGTTCGGGTAATTCGGGATCGGATTCGGGTAATTCGGGTTCGGGGTTCGGGTTCGGGAATTTGTGCCCACCCCTAGCAGAGCAGCAGTTGGCGCACCTTTTCTACGTGTGCGTGGGCGGCGCTACCGCACTGTGAAGAGGGCAAAGATTTTGTGTACGAGTGGAGCTTCTCCTGTGATCTCATGCGAGAGCTGAGCTCTCGTTCTTACAGAGCCGGAGAGCTCTTGCCCATCTGTGTGCTAGAGCTGGAGAGCTCCAGGGAGTCGAGCTCCCGTGCGAGCATGTGTGGGTGCAGGAGAATGAGAAGGCCAGGGGCCCCTTTTATAGGCGCATCGAGGGAGGGCGGAGTGCTGGGCGCTGGCCAGGCCGTCGCTGGCTTCGGTGCCAAGCACCGAGCGGCGGGGCGACGTGGCATGCAGGGCGAGCGGCGCGGCACTGCAGGCTCGGCAAGACCGAGCTGGGCGAGGCGGGGGCGTGGCGCGCGGGGGTAGGCCCGCGGGGCCGCGTGGCAGCAGGCCGGCGCGTCGGGCAGGCGAGGCAGGTGGCCGGAGGCGAGCCGAGCCCTCCCTGTACGTGCGTTGCTTCCAGGAGAAGGTCAGGCCGGCAGTTATTGCCGAGCCCCGCTCTCGAGGTGGTGAGTCGAGGTAGTGAGGGTGACGTTGGCGAAGCATGGCCGGGCTACGTGGTGTTGGCGCCGCAGGGCAGTGGCCGGCGGCCGCAGTGTGCAGCGGCGGCCCTGGGCGAGTGGCGGCGTGCTTGGCGTTGCTGTGCTGTGTGGCGAGGAAGGGGAGAAACGGGTAAAATGGAGAGAGGGAGGGGAGCCTCGGCGGCGCGCGGCGGCGAGCTTCGGTCGCTGGAGTGGCGGCGCCGGCGAGGAGCGACGGCGGCGCTTGTCTGGCGGCGGCGGCACTGTGTCTGCTAGGGTTGGACGCGGAAGCGGGCGCGTGCGGGTGGGCCGAGCAGGCCGCGCGGGACGCGTGGGCCGGCGGGGCGCGGCCGACTACTAGGCTAGCGGGGGCGAGCGGGAGGCTGAGCTGGGCCGCGGTGGCCTGCTGGCCGGGTGGGGAGGGCGCGGCGCGGTGGGCCAGGGAGAGAGTGGGCCGCGGGGAGGGAAAGCGGCCGAGGGAGGGAAGTCAGAGGAGGAAGGCTGGACTTCCACGGTGGGTTGCGAAGGAGGTTTGGGCCGGAAGTTAGAGTTCGGCCCACTAATCAAATAAAAGGCTTTTCTAATTGTTTGAATATAGTTTGGGGCTCAAACTTGAATAGGGATTCAAATTTGAGTAGAGTTTTGATGTGAGGCTTGAAATGAATATTATTTGGGGAATTTTGGAAAGATTTCTACCATTTGGAATCTAAAGAAAAGGGGAGAGGTTCTAAGCATTCAAATGCAACACATATGTTTAATTCAATACATGGTTTATTTTAGAAAAGATATTTTGAATATTGTTAGGGGAGATAATTATGTTTAATTAAAGAAAAATTTTGTAAAGCCTGTATTTCTAAATGTCTTAAAAAGCAGGGTGTTACAGGGCTACCCCACTTAAGGAAAATCTCGCCCCGAGATTTGGGGTTAGAAGGAAAATCTAGGGTTCATCCTATTGTTTCCTTAATGAGTGCAGAGATCAGAGTTTCCATTGTTTATCGAAAGAAATTTCTTCTTCCTTTTGAAATTCGAAATTATTTCTCCTTGTAACTTATTTATTCCTTGTTTCCATGTGAGGGAATATTATTGCTGGCGCTCTCGCCCGTTATTCCCTGAACTTGTCCAACAATTTTTTTTCGGCCGTACCTGGAATGTCTTGAGGATAATCTCTTTTCTATGTTGTTTTAATCCTCAAGTTCTTGACGCCGGATTTTCTTTCTTCTTTTGGGGTTACTACCCTACTTAAGAAGAGCTGACTTATTATTATCCTTTTTTCTGTAGATATCCTGGATTCTTGGGGTTTCTGTCTAGACTTCTCATCCAGGATTTTCTTTTATCTTGATATTTCCATATCAGATCCTGGTACTTCAAGGTAACTCGTTCTTGATCGTCGGAGTTATTCCGTACCAGTTTATCTTCCCGTGATTCTTCGCTATTTAGGGAAAAACTAACTCAAGGTTTTCCTCAAGTTTAATCCATGGTTTTACAATCCACTCTCAAATTTTCCTCTATCCTTGAGAGTATTATGTTTTTATCCGAGTCTCCAGTTATTCGAGGTTTCTTCTCGTTACTCGGATATATCCTTCTTTAGTGTATTACTCCGTGGTTAGAGATGCTGTTTGGACACATCATCTTCATACCATTCATCTCTTAATAGCTTCATTCTACTTAAGAGATGAGACTTGGGGGAGGTTGTGATTGTAACCGGGGTCACATTCACTTGAACTTGGCAAATCCTCCAGGGTTACTTGGTGTGAGCAGAGTTGGTGTAAAACTTGGGTGACCACTTCTCATCCTAAAATTTGGTATGGTGATTCTTCTGAATGCTTTGAGAAGTGTTGTAACATCCGGAAAATTTATCAAGTTAAATCACTCGCTAAAAATTGGTTTTCAAAATTCTTTTCGCTGTTGAGCTCTCAAATCCCTTCCCGGCAATTTTTGTCGTCCCGGCACCGGAGCCGACACCCATATTTTGCCTGTTCCTCCGCGCGTCGTGTCGCGCGCCGCACGGCTCTCTGTGCACGCGTGCCCGACCGATCCCGCGATCGGCGCCGTAAATCTCTCTCTCTTTTCCTTTTTCCTTTCCCTTTTTCTCTTTTCCTTTTTCTTCTTTTTCTTTCTTCTCTTTCTCCTTCTCCTTTCTTCCTTCTCCTTCTTCCTCCTGCAGCCCGACACCCCTGCTCCAGCACACCGCCACCCCCTCCCTGCTCCTCTGCCTCCACCACTCGCCGGCGCCACCTCTGCCACCCCTGTGCTCGACGACCACGGCACAGCACCGACCTGACCCGCGCCGTGCCGCCCACGTCGCCGGCCCCACGCCGCCCTCTGTCTGCACGCCGTGCACAGCGCCGGCGACCGGCACACAGCGCCGCCGCCTGCCACACCGCCGTGCCGCCCTACTCCGCGACGACCACGCCAGCGCCGTGTCCACGCTCCCCCTGTGCACACGACACGCGCACAGCTTCGCCCGGCCCCGCTGTCAACGCCGCTGTCACCTCCGCTCCGCCGCCGCACGTCGCTTTGCTGGCCGACTGCCTCCCCTTGCGCCGCCTATAAAAGACGACCTCCGCCCCTATGCTCTACCACACCAAGCCCGCAGCCGCTCCACCTCGCTCTCCAGAGCCTCGCCGAGCACCCCCACTGCCCAAATCGCCGCCGCCAACCACCATCACTGCCGCATCCACCCGCCGCCGCGGAACCGCCTCCACACGCCGCCACAGCCCGGGGTAAGCGGCGGAATGGAATCCCCTCGCTCTCCTCTCTCTTTTCCCCTCCTTCCCCGGCCTTCTCCATGCCTAGAACGGCGGGATCGACGCCGGCCACCACCACCGGCCGCTCCCTGCCTCGTTCCCTCTGGTTCGATTCGAACAGAGGAGGAAGAAAGGCAACTTTGCTCATACCCCCCTGCCCTTCCCTCTATTTCATAAAGAAACCTCCCACCTCTATGCAAATTCCAGGGAAGCCCCTCCACTCCATAAAATAATTCCAAATGAGTCCCTGTCCTTCCTAAACACCCCCCACCACTTCTAAATATTCCAAACAAGCCCCTCCACCATTTATCAGAATCACAAATGACCCCCTTCTTTCTGAAAAATATTTACAAATCAGTCCTTAGCCACTTAAACCACCCCTAATCACTCCTTTGACGCGTCATTTTATGCGCCAAACTTCACCCGTTTCTCCCCAAATTCGACCACGGCCTTTCCACATATATTCCGGCCGAGCTATACAAAAATCTCCCAAAAATAATCTTTCTATGATTTATTTCCTATCTCTCTTTTCCGGGCTCATTTAAAAATTCTTTTTCGTTTTTCCTTTATTTTATTTTAATGCATGCTTGCTTGTGTGTACCGTAGACCACGGAGTGACCGAGGAGCAGCCCCGCGAAGAGTTCGGAGGACCGTACCACGAGCCGGAGTACGCAGGCGAGTACCGCGAGCCGGAGCCCGAGGACCCGTACCGCGAGCAGGCACTTCCGGACGACTTCGACGACGGCAAGTTCAATCCCGTCCTTTGATGCATGTTTATCCTATGTTTTACAAACACAACCTATTGGCCTGTTTATAAAATGCATTGTTTTATTGCAAGACCCGGTTGGATAGCCACTCCTTGATTGCTATGAATATGCCTTGATCACCTAGGTTATCATTAAATATGACTTGCTCTGTTTGGATGATAGCCGTGCTAGAAACGCTTAGGACCCGTTACTCTTACCACTATCATATTGCAAATACTCATGTGTTTTAAAATAAAGAATGGTGTGAGTGTTTAAAAGAAAAGGGTGGCTTTTGGTGAAAATGAAATAATGATGAAACCGATGGGATGGATGGTGTGTTCTGTGTGAAACACCAAATTGGTGAGCTCGTGCCTGTGTGGCTGAGCGGGATGTGGAGATATCCATCTTGTCATTATTTTAAGGACCGAGTTGATTGTCATCTAGCCTGGCCCAGTTTAGTGCTACCGCCCTACCGTTGTATGTGGCAACGGCTTAGCATAAATCCCACTAGTTGGTCGGGTAGCCAATGGGTGAGCTGTGAGCAATGGGAGAACAAGGAGCAGGAGTACGATCTATGTGAGTTACGTCCCGGTCATGCCTCGTTGGGAGGACATGGACCCCTTGGTTGCTTCCATATTGGCTAGTCTGGCTTAGCTATGGTGTGGTAATGGCTTTGACAGGTCCGCGCTGGCATTTCGGTGTTCATGTCGCGGAAACCGTTTGGGTGGGTTAAGTGTACAACCTCTGCAGAGTTAAAATCTATTCGAATAGCCGTATCCACGGTATTGGATGAGTCACGGCTTGGGCCTGAAACTAGTATTGGGAAAAAGGGTGGGATCTTTTGGTGTGAGTGTTTTGGAAAGTGTCCGGCAGGTGTGCCGTGAGCTACGGCGGACGGGGAGTCTGGTAGCATAAAATGTGGATCCTTTGTGGAGGATCAACCCACTTGTTATTAAAAATCTGCTTTTACGAAAACCTGTTTAAAATAAACCCTTGCATAAAATTCAGCTTTTACGCAAATTAAACCTTAGCCGTATCCTTGAATTATCCTGTGCATAATCTTTATATCCCCTCCGTGGACGTGGTTGGACTTGTTGAGTACTTTTGTACTCACCCCTTATTTTGTTGCAACAGAGGAGGATCCGGACTTTGTCCCTGAAGAGTTCGAGTAGAGGTCGTGTCCGCACCCGACGTTGCCTGTGGTGTGGTCCTTTCCAAGATGCTTCCGCTGTTCCTCGTCGAGATAGGGCTAGATCCAGTCATAGTCTATCTCTGGTTATGTATTGTTGTACTTTTAATTTCTATTATCGTTTGTATCGAGTACCGTGCCCCTTTGAGGTCGCACGATGACTGAACCATCTGTGGAATAAATGTGTATCAGCCTCCTGGGACTGATATTTGTATCACATTTAGTCTCTGCTTAAGTGGGGACGCTTCAAGTGTCTCCTTCCATTATGATAGGATGGTCAGTATGCTTGCTGTCCTTCCTAGTGGAATGGGTCTCCATATTTTATGTTGTGATTTCTTCAAATCACTCGATTTATACCACTAGGATCCATCCCTCAAGTTTCTTTTATCCGGGTGGTCTGCCTCGAATGCTCAAAGGAATGAGCATGGTTTATTCCTTCTTTTGGTGGAGTGGTTTTCACGGGGTGTTTAGAGACATGTCTCCTTTTGAACGATATGGTTGGAAATCCCAAGATTACAGGGGTTTATCTTGGGCATGATCTTGGATAGGTAACCTTGATGGCAGACACGGGGTGGTTACCGTGGTCGAAGGTACGGTGGGTTGATTCCTCCGAAATGATCGGAAGGTTAAGGTTACGAATGACCGAGAATGTAATTGAGGAGCATTTTCTTTACAGAAGCTTGCATGCCTCAATGATCTGTAGGGTTCGAGGGATTTCCTCATTGGGAAAAGGTTTCTCGGTCCTCGGGGGGATGCATGTGTTTCGGGAGGGTTGGTATTAGGGTCGTGGGTCGGAAAGGAGCGGTGTGCCATCAAGAGAGTGGATACACACACCGGCTTATGGGGTGATGAAGTGGGAGTGTGGATTTAAGGATAATGGCGATGGAGCAATGGATGTATACACGTAAAGGCTTCCAGATAGGGTTACATGGGAGAGCCTTTCTTAGAAAGGGTGTTGGCTAACCCGGGGGTATATTTGTGTTGCGATCCCGGGTTACGAACGGGGTTATGTTGATAGGAGTGGGAGCGGGGCTCCGGAAATGACAGCTCACGGGGTTTATGGATGGGTGTTGCGGAGGGGAAACAACGAGGGTATGTTGGTTCTCACGGGTACCGACGGTAAGGATTAGTAGGGGATGACGTCGGTGGGGGAGGGGGGGAGACCTTTTCGAGGAATTATACGGCATATCTTTATTAGAGGAAAGTGCCAATTGGAAGTTGGTTATACGGAATCTAGGTTTAGATGGAAATGGGGGAGGATTTCTTGGGGGAGAAGGTGGTGATAACTTTGGTTTGATCCAGATGCTGGGGTGTTAGGAAAGCTGACTCCGTTAAGAAGCCAGTTTGAGGAATAGTTTTGAGATGGTCCTATTTGGAAGGTTTGGACTGGACTTTATTGCTCATGGATTCGGAGTTCCCCTGACTCCGTAAATTTGCGGGATGGTACCTGTGGATGAAGGTTCTCTATACAATTTCTCACTGTATCTTCTTTGATTCCCTTAGCTTCCATAGGTTTCCGCCGCATTTCCATTGATTTCTTCGGAATACTAATCTTTATCACATCAGGTATATGGGCTTATCATATGCCTCTAATGTGATCTTTTCCGTATTTTCTGGAATTGTGGGTTATAGGCCCACTTCAACTAACTTCTGCAGTTTTCCAAATGTAATATCCTGACCACTTTAGGATCTACCCCACTTAAGGGGATCAAGCTTGGATTCCTCGACGGACCTTCGGGGTCGTTTTCCCGAGATTTCCTCTTATCTCTGAATCCTTGCTCAACCTGACATCATTTAGATAGGTATAGATTAGAGAAAATCCTTAAATTTTAAGAAACGGGGGAGTCTAACCACACATTTCTACAATCAACTATCAATCAACCCTATAATTACTACATAGGTGGGGGCTAATGCCAAGGTTTGATCAAGCATTATTCAATCAAAAATACGTTACTACAAGGCTTTAGGCTTATACTTGGACTCAGTGCCTAATATTCCCGTGATTTCTTCTATATTTACTCTGCCAGTTCTAGCTTTTCGGCTAGACTTCCTCTCATAATTCCTCCATAGCCTTGGGTCATCAACCAACTTTACTCCTGTGACCCAGACCTGTCAGAGTAATATTTGGAGTTAAGCATAAGGTAAGCAGAGTTTAGGGGGTGGAAAGGGGATTTTTCGAGAAATCTCGAAGGATATGAGGAGAATAGAAGGTTTAGGGTTTCCTAGCGTGTATAATCTGTCTTATATGATGCTAGGAATTTATTTATCGCTCTGATACCATCTCCTGTGGGGACCATCCTTCGGATGTCCTTTAATCACCTGTATCAGTTCCTGGATCAGTACGCTGATACAGGTTTTACACAGGATTAGTGTCGGAAGCAATAAAAGCGCAGTAAATAGAGATTTACTACCTTCGCTTTAGCGGAGAGTGGCATTATGGCCCATTCAAGGAGGGGATGGGCCGGAGTGCCCTACACGTCCGTGTACCTGTAATAGTTGAAAGCAAGGCTGAGTACATCTATGATTGGTACTCAGCAAATCCTGTGTAAAGTTATAATGTATGCAGGGGAGTGAGGTTATCCTTTGGTGGAAATATAAATACAAAGTAAAGTTATACATTTGTAAACAGGGGTGGGAAAGGAGAAGTATTATGTTGTTTGGTCCTGGAGGGGTATTCTCTTCTCTGCCAGTCCCCATATTTTAGTTCTCTCTCTCCCAGAGACCGTCAGGGTCCTCCTGGGCTGGCTTATGCCTCACTCATCTGGGCTTCCGCCCATCTCGTCATCTCATACTTTATTACTACTGGTGAATGCTAATCAACGGGGGCTTTGACTAAATGGGCTCAAGACCGTGAGCCACGGCTATCGATAGATTGGTTACTCTGCAGAGGTTGCACCCTATGCCATACGGTCGGTCAACACATACCTCCGCGAAAGGCAGTGTTGCCCTACGAGACCCGTACCCACCGGCGTCTGTCACCAGACAACCTTTCCTAGGTCCAGCCACAGATAGTACTGGGGGCTAAGCAGGGGCTACTAATCATCATCCGCCTCGCGAATGTCGACCCAGGTCTTCTGAGCTCATATATTAGGGCCCTCGGCCCTCAGGGTCTCCCTGCCCTGTACTCTAGTCAACCCGTGCCGCCCAGTCCTAGCCCTCTGTCTGGGGCTATCTCCAGTACATCTGTTTCCCGACTTGGTGCGTACCCGACCAGGCACCAGGCGTGACCCAGTTCGCCGGTCGGCACTCTGCACCAATCATGCGGCTCCTTGGGATGGATTTACTAGGAGCTGCTAGTGGGGTGTGGGTCAAGGCCTCACATTACAGGTCATTCCCGAAGGTCATGTCCTTTTTGGCCCGTATGGCGGTACTGGCATTAGAAAGACTCTCCCATGAACCGGTCCTTATGCGACCAGAGTAAGCCTTTCGGACAGGATCCTCTGTCGAGGCTGCCTCCCTTACTCGCAAGTCCATCCTTAGGGGATCTATTATTAGTTGGTTCACTTTATACTTAAATCCAAAATTTTCTCTCTCACCTCTCGGAACTTCTTCAGATGAACAAATGGTTCAGAAATTCTTAACAAATCTACTTCTAAATAACACTCGGTCAGCGACAGGTCGTGACCGGGGTTATCAATAGGATTTTGGGCTAGAAATGGCTCTAAATCAAGGGGGAGGTGGAACACAGAGGGTTTTCCTTAGGTTTTATAAAATATGCAGTCCATGTTATTAACTTGGTTGATTTTATTACGCAGGAACTGAGGCTGACATGACCAAGGAGTTGGTTGCCAGGACTTGCCTTTTATGGACGGTACTTGGACATCTGCTAACATGTACCCGGATTTAGGTTTTCCTTTTGCTCGAGATTTAGTAGAGAGGCCTTCCTTCCGTAAAGAATTCTGGCCCTTCGTCCCCCACGCTACGTTGCACCGATACGGGACACGGATACGGCGATACGGGGTTTTGGCAAAAACCAGGATACGCCGATACGGCATATATATAAAATATATATTTATATATAATTATACATGAAAGATCATGCTGACCAACTCAACATATAGATAATTAGAGATGAATAGCTAAGATAGAATAGTACTTAACGAGGTTCCAAGTTCCAGTGCATAAGAAAGATTAAGTTCCAACAGTGCAATAATATAAAAGGATACAAGTCACATGGCCAAATTTTCAGCTACAAATAAGATTTGAAGTGATTTGTTATGGGCTGCCTGGTATCGAGGAGGTATCGATAAGAATCGAAAAAGTATCGGGATTAATTTTATTTATTTATTTTACTGCAGTCACCGATACTCGCGTGATACCGTATCGACGCTGTATCGGGGGTATCAGTATCGGATACGTATCCGATACCGGTACGTCACTTTGGTGAAGCATGGGTGTAACGTAGCCCCCACGTCCCGTGAATTTCGCTCCCGCAAGCGCTAAGGCCGCCGCAACGGCAACGTTTTCCCAAACCCCAAACAAAACAAGGCGGCAGTGCGGCACGGAGCATATCGCTCCATTGACTCGATTGTTCGCTCTCTCCACTGCAGGTCTGCATCAAGACCTAGTGCCGGCGACCACCTCCGGTAACGGCAGGCGCGCCGCGGCGTGGGCGCGTGGCACACCCGCCTTCCAATCTGGTGCGTGTGCTCCGATCTTCATTGTTGGATCTGCATGCCGCTGCTGCTGTTATATTGTTGTTTGTGTGATCTTCATTTTTTTTTCCTCCCCTGCTGTCATCTGTTTAACACTTTAGCTCAATGCTCAACCATACAAATTACGATACAATCACCGATTTCTCTCTCTATACGATCTCTCCTGAAAGGGAAATTTGGACGAGAATATAGTTCCTTAATGTAAATTTAGAATTCAGGGTATAAGATGAGAAATTTTCAGATTTACTCGGTCATCTTTGATCATGCATACACGTCTCTGATCGCTACTCACTAGGATTCAGAACAGGAATTTGCGAATTTGCATGTAGATCACCTGAGTTCTAGTCATCATTGTTGCAGATTTAGGTGCCAGCAGTAAGTCTGTTCACGCTTTATCAAATGAAGATGCAGTTTCTTCTGATCGGGTTTCTTTTTCTTCTTCTTCCTTTTTTTTGTCTTGTTCTATGGTGCAGAACACTTCGCGTAACCCAATGGCGTCGAGGCTTGCGTCGTCGTGGTCGGACCTCCCCTCGGACCTGCTAGGTCTGGTGCTTGTGCGCCTTCACTCCCTCGCCGACAGGACCTCCCCTCGGACCTGCTAGGCCTGGTGCTTGTGCGCCTCCACTCCCTCGCCGACCGCGTCCGCGTCGGCGCGGTCTGCCACCCATGGTGCTGCGGCGCTCGCCTACACATGAAGCTGCCCCCACTGATGTCGTTGGTCGTGCTTGGCGATAAGGCATACCTTGACATCGTCAACAACGCCGTCCACAAGCTGAACCTGATTGGCCTCAAGGCTCGTCGACGGAACCAGTCGTCGCCGCATTGATAACCAATAGGAGGAACTGGTACAGTAGCACCATCTTCGTCTGCAGGGCAGGGACGGACACGGGCGTCGGCAAAGAGAGCTACCACACCATGTCAACCAACCTCCAGCGTGTCCTGGACATTGCGTTCTTCCGTGGAAACCTGTACGCGCTCTATGAAGACGGAGAGCTCGTCGCCATTGAGATCGGCGAGGGCTCCTGTGGCAACCTAGTGATCACCAACGTCAAGTACACAATTGAGAAGTCGACTGTAGGCTCCAACAACGACTTTGTTGATAATAACTATGAAGATGATGGTGAAATGGTCGATGACGACGATGGTGAAATGGTCAATTTCATAGCGGTCGAGGAGAATCTACCCACCGAGGATTACCTCGTTGAGTCTGGAGATCAGCTGCTGAAACTGAATCGGTGGATCATCAACTGCAAGTCAGGGGACACCGACAGTTTGATGTCTATTATGCAGATCTTGATGCCAGTCCGTGCCAATGGAAGCCCGCACGCAGCCTGCATGGGCGTGCTCTGTTTCTCGGGCAATCCAGCTCCAACTCCAAATCTGTCCACGTCGGAGACGGCCACTACGATGCCCAGGAAGATTGCATCTCTTTTGTACGTCACGCCGGCGACTCTGGCATCTACAACATGAGAAGCTGCAAGATGATCAAGCCCCTTGTGCCAGATACGAAGCTAGAGCTGCCGGCCATGGATTCCGACGTGGATTTTCCCTGATCCGTCTATAATTCATACCCATATGGAAAGGTCTATGGCTCTACGCGATTCCGACTTTACTCTCCTATTTTTGCCTGATGATGCCTGATGTACGTGGTGCTTGTCGGATGTATTAGCTAGGCTAGGCCTCAGAGCATCTCCAAGAGTCTCTCTAAAACTCATTCTAAATTATCATTTAGAGAGTCATTTGCATAAAAATCGTTTTCTATATCTTTCTGTTTTCCAACAGCTTCTCTATATATTGCATGCACTCTAGAGAGCTATTCTCTTTTCTATATTTTGCTAGCAAGAAATCCGGAATAGAGAGTGACTATGTTTGAATAACCAAACAGAGAGACTGTTGGAAGGTATTTTTTTAATCAAAATCTTTAAAACTAGCAATTAAAAAGGATTTAGAGTCTCTTGGAGTTGCTCTCATATGATTTCATTTAAGTTTTACATATATGCTGTCAAGTTGCATGGATATTTATGGGTTGTCAAGGCGAACAAATTTTTCCACTTTGCTACCGAATGGAAATCTATTTGCTAAGCCGGCTCATGTAGAAAGAATATATGTACACGTCCTAGACTTTAAAAAAATGAAAGAATATATGTACACGTCCTAGACTTAAAAAAAATAAAAGAATAGATATCTGCAGGTAAGATTTGTTTTATACATCCATAAAAAGGACAAATTCGATTGTCTCATAATAAGTCATAGAAGGTATACATAGAACACGAAAAATCTGGTGTATTATTATTCTGCTTTAGAGATCCAAATGAAATATGCGCACAGAGGATTCTAGAGGAAAAAAACACTAATTTGTAGCCTATGATCTTTCTGAATGGTTGTCATCTTTTGGAAACGATGATTGTGACAGGCGACACGAACATGTGCGCTTGTGGCATCAATGTCTTAATTGGCTGATATTTTCTCGTTGCTCCAGAGCTGATATTTTGTCGTTCTTTCCCGAATTTATTTAGTTGAAAGTTCAAACACCCATGCTGGTCTAGTCGTGTAGACAGTTGAAGGGTGCACAGGCGAGGTAGAAATGCAACGGCATTTTTGCCCCCTCCTTGTTCAACTAATTAATGAGTGAACGCAAGTTGCAAGCGGCTGTTGCCTTGTGGCCATCCATCCTTAAACCCAAAACCTTTCATCCACAAACAGAGGTCGCTCGCTCCAAATAAGTGCAGGTACTA
Source organism: Urochloa ruziziensis (assembly GCA_015476505.1). Taxonomy (NCBI): domain Eukaryota; kingdom Viridiplantae; phylum Streptophyta; class Magnoliopsida; order Poales; family Poaceae; genus Urochloa; species Urochloa ruziziensis. The sequence goes on along the minus strand of CM027126.1, from coordinate 29,375,632 downwards.
TTATTCGGGGACGAGAGGGTATCACGCCAGCCGTTAGTCATCAAAGCCTCACGCTTTCAATTTGAACCATCCGATCAGGGGCGGCCCTGTTGCTCAATTTTTGTATGGAGGAACAAGTCTGTCAACAGGTAGTCACATTTGTTTCCTAATTAATTTCAATATTGTCAGTCAGAATGAGTACACTGTACATGAATGTCGGTGGTGACTTCCTTCCATGAACAATGTACGAGTGCCTATGTTTGTACTACGTTTTTTATTTTTTTAAAAAAATCATGCATCAGTTAGCAGATGACGACAGCAGCTGCGTGACGAAATGAATAATTAGGAGTAGCCTCTTTTTAGAAAATCACTATTACCTAGTATATCAGTACTAGGAAAACATGCATTAACGGTTCAAAAACGACGACCTTTATAATCAGGCCTCCGACTGTACAGCTTGGAGAGCGGCTTAATAAATTCCACGCCCAACCGCGAGCTACATCGACGTGGACGCGTCGTACCATATGAACTATGGTAACGATCGCATATAAGTATCCTTGCCACAGAGTGTGTCGGTCACGGTGCAGACGTGCAGTGCACACACACGAGCGTAAAGAGCTAGCATGGCGTCCACGGTAGCGATGCTGGCCGTGGCCCTGTTCGTGACATCGGCGACGAGCGGCGGCGGCGGCATCGGCGTCCAAGCGCAGCCGCTCGTGCCGGCGGTGATCTCCTTCGGCGACTCCACCATCGACGTCGGCAACAACAACTACCTCCCTCGCGCCGTGTTCAAGGCCGACTACCCGCCGTACGGGCAGAGCTTCGCGCGCCACCAAGCCACCGGCCGGTTCTCCGACGGCAAGATCGTCACCGACATCACCGGTTGCTACTACGCACTACTCGCACACACGACATACTTATAAATATGCTTCGCACTGGGCAAGTTTTGAGGTATACTGTATTTGCAGCTGAGACACTGGGCTTCGAGAGCTACGCACTGCCGTACCTGAGCCCGCAGGCGTCGGGGAAGAACCTGCTCCTCGGCGCCAACTTCGCCTCGGCAGCGTCCAGCTACCACGACGACACGGCGGCCATGTATGTAAGTACCACAGGTCCAGTGCTCCATGTTGCTACATATAGAGCAAATAAAGGCTTTGGGTTAGGACTAGTATGCAACCATTTTTAGCAGTTCAAGATTTCGCATGATGGGGCTATGCTGTGACAAGTACTTCTATTACTTGTGCACACGTGCAGGACGCGATCACGCTGACCCAGCAGCTCAAGTACTACAAGGAGTACCAGTCCAAGCTGGCCGCGGTGGCCGGGCGCGCCAAGGCGCGCTCCATCCTCTCCGACGCGCTGTACGTCGTCAGCACGGGCACCGGCGACTTCCTCCAGAACTACTACCACAACGCCTCCCTGTCCCGCCGCTACAACATCGGCCAGTACTCCGACCTCCTCGTCGGCATCTTCTCCAACTTCGCCAGCGTCAGTGCAACGCCTCTGCTCTGCGTTTCTATTGGGCCAGCCATAGATGCATTCACACTTTGCGTTGTACTGCTCTGCCTTGCAGGAGTTGTATAAGCTGGGGGCGCGGCGGATCGGCGTCACGTCCATGCCGCCGCTGGGGTGCCTCCCGGCGTCCATCAGGCTGTACGGCGAGGGCCGCGACGCGTGCGTGGGGAGGCTCAACCGCGATGCCGAGACCTTCAACGTGAAGCTGAACGCCACCATCAAGGCGCTGAAGGGGCGGCACGCCGACCTCAAGGTCGCCATCCTCGACATCTACACGCCCCTCCGGAAGCTGGCCGAAGCGCCGGCGGAGCAAGGTACGGACGTGTGCTGGAACAGAGTAACAAACCAATGTGAAGGCTGTCACATACATGTGCTAGCGCGCTGGAACTTGTATATGATTGATGAAACAATGATTTTTCCTTGTTAGGCTTTGCGGACGCGAGGGGGACGTGCTGCCGGACAGGGACGGCCAAGACGAGGGTGTACCTCTGCAACCCGACGACGGCCAGGACGTGCCGGAACGCCAGCAGCTACGTGTTCTTCGACGGCGTCCACCCGTCGGAGGCCGCCAACGCCTTCATGGCAGAGTCCATGGTCGAAGCAGGCATCGAGCTGGTCACGTAGTAATGGCGTCAATAAACTCTGCACGGCTGCAACGACAAAGGCAATATGCCATATCAACGTGTTTCTGCTCATCAGTTTCCTGTTCCGTCAGAGAAAACTACAGTATTTTGCCTGTGCGGTTGCACGGTCCGGTCCTACCTACCGAGCTATAAGTAAAAAATGTTGTTGACTACTATTTTCCTTTATGTACATTTTACGTGTTGTAAACAATTATTAACTGGCGGTGTGGCCCAATATGATCGTGGTTTTCCTTTATCGTGATTCTTTTTATGCGAGTTTATGCAGTACTTGATTTACAGATTGTGCTCCCTCCGTTTTGATTTTTTACAAGACCTACTCTGTTTCGTTATGACAGTGATGATTTAGCCAATAATTATTCAATAGTATTTCATTAATATGGTATGATCGAGACCATAATCATAAAGGGTAGCGATGTTATGGGGCAGTATTATTAATACATTAAATGACCACGACATTTTAGGTATGAAAGAAATTAACAGCAAATAGACTGAAATTGCTCATCCAATAACTTATTGTATTTACTGGAAAAGCTGTATTTTTGTTTGCTTGCATTTTGACGTTGACTTCGTATAAGAAAAGCCTAACAGCACCAGCAGCCAACGACGAACTATTTCCAGCAAGCCATAAACTGACTGACTGCAACAGCCTACCAGAGTACAGATATATATCAAATCCAGCAGTCAAATAAATGCTCATGGCCTAAGGAAACACAATTCATTCTCTTGCATTACGAAGGAAAAGATCATGTTACCTGCAGACTATCCCTGTTGCAGAATTGACAATTCTCCCAGAACCCGTACCAGAGCAATTAATGTTGCACCTGAACACATAATGTCGTCCATACTTCACATGGCAAGCAGGTTCCCATTGTTCCTGGAAGGCTGTTAATGATTTCTTAACACAAAGATCTATCGTCGAGCGCAACCAGAAGAAATGAAACCTGGAATCCTGAAATACACAACTGAAACAAAGTTCAATCATGTGCCTACTTGATGTTGATACTCAAGTATCAACAGCAACCGGTCGACTTTGCAGCCAAAGGAATGCACCATCTTCGCCGCTATTATTTTATCTAGGCATCTGAACTAGGAGTAAGCCATGTGAAATTGTGAATCTGGAACCCTGAAAATAAAAACCAACTCATCAGAAGTGGGAATGGTAGCACATAAATAACATTAGCAGTTTATCACGTGATAAACCTTAACAGCTACAAACAATAGCTAGCATTCATGACATTGAGCAAGTGATGCAATTATTAAATTGCTTGTCAGTTGAGGCCGATGGCCGACAGACAATCAATGACTCAGACCATGGTCAGCATCTGTAGAGATGTGAACAGTAACCCGGGATCAGGGCAACAAAAGACATTGGATCCACAGTAGATTCGACATTAACCGCAACTGTACAAAATTCAAGTTCTTGTACATAGTTCTAATTTCTAAACTACAGTATGCAATTCCAGGGTAGCAAGGTTAAAGATGCAGTGAAGACATGAAACTGATAACTTGCCAGAACAATTTCTCCAGTGTTGCAAGGCACAATTAAAACTATTGCATCAACTTAACTTTGTTTCGGCTCTTGTGTTTGAATCTAATACACTAAAAGTCCTTCAAGATATTTTGGCTTCTATCATCTCTGTGTGACGTTAGACATCACTTTGGAGCAAGTATACAGGTAAGGAAAAATAGCTATAGCTCAAACTGAAAATATTGTAAATAACTTGTCCCTCAAAAGCTGTTTGTTACTTTGATTCCAGCACAAGCAGCTCGAAGCTTCCATATTGCAAAAAGAAGCACCATTTGTAGTGCGCATTGCCAAAAGAAGTTGGCCAAGTAAGAGCAATCCTTTGATATTTTAACAGAGAAGATAGTCAACACGGTGCAGTGTAAAGCTCATGATGGTAAATTACAATGGAAATTTAGAAGTTCCAGAGTGGAGCCGGAAGCTACATTAGGTGAAGTAAACTTTACTCGTTTATGTGTTTGTGCCATATTTCAATATTTGTATGTGTTCCAGATATTACTTTAAATTATCTACAATTGAAATGACATATACTATTAAATTACATTATCTGGAATGATCAGGATTTATTGCACTTTTTAATGGACACGACTTACCATTCTACAAGGAAATGATCCTTAGCCACAATGGATCTGGTGCAACTCAACAGTTCAGAGTATTGTGCTTCCTTCAACCATATCACCATTACCATCAGAGTGCAATAGAATACCAATTTAGACACATTCAAATATTCAGTAAGTGCTAAAATCCATGGTCACTGCTACAAAGCAAGTTTAAACTTTTTCTTCATTTTGAGAATAACATCCCCAAATATCCCATAGCCCTGCCCATTCTTATCCCAGTTTAGCAACCTATTATGAAGATCAATTGCAAAATCTCTATCTTGATCTGCCTCAGCCAGCATCTCGAATAATAACTGTACACACTTGAGCAGGTATGGACCTGTCTTGGTTCTGAGTTGCCTGACAAAATGCTGACATCTATCATCACAATCAAATATCAGCGAGGACATATCCTCAACAACATCAAGCCAGCCAAAGATGAGACATGCACCACTCAAAACCCATCTTTCAGCAGTACCACTGCAGCTGCTCAAGAAACCACCACTACCGACATGATTTTTTGTTTTCATCTCCACTTCATTTGACTTCAGAACATGCCCAGTGCTTGTATAGCGCAGAAGGATGCCACAATTCTGCTCATCAACACAACTAGACGCTACAAGCAATACCCCTAAAGGAATCCAAAGATGCAACAGATTATGGCATGAGGGATAGAAGTCTGATAGTTTCTCAGCTTGCACTTGAGGAAAGCCAGTCGTGCTGCAAAATTTGACACAGCGATCATCAAATTCTTCAATCAGGGACACTACAGTGTTGGTTGGCACATGGAGTTTCTCTGAGTCCACAGATGTGGGTAGTCGCAGTTTCCTCCTATGATTTACAGTACTACTATGGTATTTTGGGCTCTTTTTATTGTTCCTAGCCCAAGAATGTGATATTTCCAAGATATTGTTAGCTAGTATCTGGCCCTGATCACCATTAGAAGGACATAAGACCCAAGAAAGGTAGAAGGCTGCCCTCTGAGCAAGACTGACATCAGTTATTGAATCAGCAACAGTCTCTTTGGATAATATTTCTGATAAATAATCTTGAGAGCCTTCTCGGTGGAAAAGTAAAGCAGTTGCAAAAATGAACCAAACAGGGAAATTCATAATCATATACCTGCAGAAACACAGTTATAGCAGGTGCAGTTAACTTCTGTCGGACAATCCAAAACATCTAGATTTCTTGTGTGTCTAAAAACACATACCAAGCAGGCTGTATTAGTAAGTTTTCCGGTGAAGAGCATCCGGTTCGTGTGTTGCTCAAATGAACCAGGGCATTGATATAAGAAACTAGGTCCAAAAAGCCTCTACATGATAACGGTCCAGTTAGTATCGCGAGCAAATCACTATGTTGGCTTGGGAAGTAAGCATGTGAAAAGGGGAACTTCTGTCCCAATTCCATGGATATTCCCCACGACATTGGCTTGAGAAGAACGTCTAATGCCGAAGATACCAATGCACTCTGAAGTTCTAGCACAGAACCCAAACCTCTGCACAATTGAAAGGGTGAATAAACAGATTTTACAAGAAGCAGCCCTTAAACAAAGAGCCCACATTGTGTAACTAATACAGAAAATATACGGAGCTGTGTAAATGTAGCATACATAACAGTGTTGTTCGTAAATGTCATTTAGACCTAGAGGAAGCAAGGCTACAAAACTTAATTAAAATACCAGTCAATTTATTTCTTCCAAACATATAAGTTTAATATTTCGAATTGAAAGTTAAATGAAAAATATCGAATCAAGATCTGAAGAGATAGTTTGGTAGTGTTCACCACAACATCTATTTCAAACCACATTACTGCAATAAACTTTAACCCACGACCAGTTTGGTTTTCGTTCACTGTCTAACTTTGCCATGCCTAAGCTTAATCACACCAGGATTTCTCAGACAGCTAATTGTTTGGTGGACTGCCACATTGTGGTGAGCCCACAGTTTATCAGCAGTTTTATCTGTAAGAATAAAGTACTAGTAGAAGCCAATTGGTTGAGACACATCAAACTTAGTGTAAAGGAGAGTATAGAGCATTCCATACAAATGTTTGAGGTGTGAACTTACGTTGCTAGAAACCAGAAGTGCAATAATGATCTCATATCCATAAATATTATTGGGGAGCAAACCAGGCAAATTATGATGCTACGCCATTCCATCCGATTTTGTAATTCCTTTCTCAGGCAAAGTAAGGGCCTTCTGATTACCTCCTGGAGCATCGCCGAGAGATCATGCTTAATAATTGATGGATCAAGGTGCCATAAAAGCAACCTACCACAAACAGAGGATGTGACAAAATCAGTATATGATGTAAAGAAATGGAAAGCAGATTTTCTGAAGTCCTTGCAGCAGCAGCAGCAGCAGCAGCAAGATGCACATAAGCATAATTAAGATGGTATTGCCTGTCAATGTACTAAAGATTAAAAAAAAAGTACCACAGAAATTATTCAGGAAGCACAAAAGTTCACTCCAAGCTTTCAAGGTCCCTTCACTTTTTACAATGTACTCCCTTGGCTTCCAAACGTAAATCATTTTAGGATCTGTGTTGATCAAACTTTTTAAAATTCTAACCATCAACATATAACAATTATTAAGATTGAGAACATAAAATTACTCCTGATAACAAATACTTTCACAATCTATAATCCTTTTATCTGAAATAACATAGTTACACAGAATCAATAGTCTGACATTGGAGACCATGCCAATGTCCTAAAACATTTGGAATCAGAGGGACTATTTCCATATTCCTACGATGCATTAGCACTTAGCAGCAAAGAAATAGAGCACAGGAAAGTACAGAACCGACAAATCTTTCACTTCTTTGAATCTTCCCTTTAGTAATACCACACAATGATCCACAAGTAACTGCTGCAAGTATACTTCATACCTCAGTGGGATTGAGTTATCACTAGGAGGGACATGATTGGAAGGATGGTTTATTAACTCCGCAGCAATGGTTCCCATATCACATATGCTTTCTCCCTCTTCCTTAAAATACGGTAATGGGAAAAGGCACTGGTATTGAGGGGATAACACCGCTGTTTTCGCAGCAGCATACAACAGATCATACGATTGCCTTCCAGCTGCATTGAAGAAACAAAAAGTGACAGATTAAGACACAACAGATACTCAACCTCCGGTGAAAAACATAGCATTTATAAGCTGATCTCTCAACTGCAAAACTACTCGCAGTAGACATTAAGAATGTCACATCATTTCTTAATCATTTGGTGACAACAGCATTGATGGGCGTTTTCAGTAACATCAAACGAGCCTAATTGGTACTCCAATTGCAACGCATTGGAAGAGAATACGGCCAAAAAAATCTCACCATCGCAGTCCCCCAATTTCTGCACAAGGGTCGCACACGACTGGAGCAGCTCGCAGCAATCCCGTGGCGAGACGGAGCTCCCAACGCAGAGCATCTCCTCGTCAGCGCCCCCATCGGGCCGGACCACGCGGCATGAGACTGACGCGGAGAGGGCAGAGACGAGGGTGCGGACCAGGCAGTCGACGCGAGCCCTGTTCACCTGTACCCACACACACACTTCCGTCAGGGTTTAGCTAAAATGAACAGAGGGAGCGAGCAATCGGATTGGGAACATGACGAGGAGCCTTGCCTCTATCGGGTCGAAGCACATGAGGGAGAGCGCAGCGTCCAGAACTCGGGTCTCGGATGAGGCTCCGCCCCCGCCGCCGTTGGGATTGAGGGTGGCGGCGAGAGAGGAGATGGATGCCGAGAGGGCGTCCCCCGCGGAGGCGGCACCGCCGGCGGCGGGAGGCCGGGAGAGGCGCGCGGCGAGCTCGGCCAGCACACGGGTGAGGTCTTCAAGGGGAGGCGCCATTTTCGGGGAGCGGAGCGGCGGGAGGCCGGGAAAGGGAACGGTGGCCGCCGCCGTGAGAACGGAAAAGGGAAGGGAAATCCAGTCCAGCCTGTACGATTGGGTAATGGGCTGAAACAAATCGGCGACCTGGATTGAGGCCCATTCGACCCATTACAATTCTGCGACAAGTCTCAATAGAGAGAGTCGGAGCCACGCTCTACATTTTCCATTTCCTTTTTCAAAATGGCACCCACCTCATAATAATATCCTCCAGAAAATTAAAATTGCATCAAAAATCTTGCTAGTACTAATCTTCTCGTTCGATTTCTGGCAATCTGTCAAGCATTGCTTCAGTATGCATTTGATGTTTGAACAGCACCGTCTCATCATTTACACTAACAATATTCTTCATTTAGTGATACTTCAGGTGTACATATCCTGGTGTAAATAACTAGAATTTTACACATGAAACTACATGAGAGCTTCAGGGTCTACCTGCAGAGTGCAAACAGATCGTGGCTGATGCATTGCCCTATCAATATGGCAGCAGTAATCAGGTTAGACAATAGACATACTGTGTAACAGGTAGCTCATCACATTGAGCAACCAAAGCGATTGCATGGCAGTAAACCATAATTTGGCTCAACACTGTCATTATTATTTCCCAAAGACTAAAGACAAACATAGAGCATGAAAAACTGCTCCGGTAGTTTATTGACTACGGACATCCTTTCTCTTCTGGACCTCTGGAGAGGCAATTTCATGCTTCTCCAGCAATCCAAGGTTTATATCATTTTGTTTCTGCCTTAGTATCTTTGCTTGTGTCTTTTCCGGAAACGGCAGCCGATGCTGCTGCTGTCACAGCCGCAGCAGCTGCACCAATCTTAACACCTCCTGCAGCTTTCATCGCCCCACCGATCTTCGCGAATGCTGCTATCCCACCAACTAGCGCAGCACGTAGAGCTACCATCGGTCTGACCTCCATGGTATATTACTGAAGCAATCAAAGCATACATGAGCAATTTTGAAACAAGTTTGACACAAGCATCACACTTCTCAAAATATATTCAATGCTAGTAAAATGTGAATATTTCCCACAGCTCAGTGATGACTTACAGGTAAAACAACAGTAATGATCCTACAGTACTTTCAGCCTTTTTAGTTGTCCCACCATTTTTCCACTCGCTAACGAAATTGCGTTGTCTTTGCAGACAACAACTACCTAGGATCTTTCTTATCGTGTTTGTGGACAGCTGAAACATGATAGATGGCCAGATACAGGCTAGCCAAGGTACTGCTTAAAACAGGGGGAAAAGTGAATTCGTTTTTAGTCAAAAATGTTTTTGAGCCTCTTCTATAGTACATTGAGATAGAGCAGAGTAATGTGAAATGCACTGGGACACCTAACATACAAGAAGATGGAGAAAACTTAGTGCTAAGACCTGACGAATAGCATACAGCCACAAGTTTGCAGTGCATCAAGCATTCATGCTGATTAATAAATACAGTAACTCAACCCAACCATGTAACTGGCATAGAATTCAAGCTTTTCATCCTCCATAGTTTGTTTTACTTGAACTACTTTTAACAACCTATGTTAACATTCAGAGTCACAGGTTCCCCCAATTTTTGTTTCTAGATGACCAGGCCAGGCAACCCTGCCATATCCACCAAATGACCGAAAATGAGACAACACAATCCTGGCTCAAGGTTCACTTGAACAGACAAACGAGTTCCAACAAATTCAAGAAACAAGTACATGAGCATAAGCATGTCTAATTCATGCCTATTGCGGCCACAACTAATCTAAGGCCCAATCCAAGCAGGATCTGGAACTCAAACTCGAGCAAAAACTGCAGGTAAAACAGATCCCACAGCAAGATACAAGCTAGCGCTTCAAACAGGGAGAACAGATTCCCCAGTGGGGGTGAGTTGGACAGCGCGGGCTTGGGGATTGGCCGATTGAGTTTCGTCTGAATCCCCCAATTAGCACTACGCCTAGCGGGAACTGTATCGCGAAACGGATTGGAGGAACCACGAAACGAGATTTGGTTGGCGTAGCAGATCCCGCACAATTAGTACTACGCCTAGCGGGAACTGTAACAGAACGAGCAAAATCAATACATCCCAGCAAGGAAGGAAGGGGATACTCACCGGCGGAAGAAGAGGAAGCCTGCAGGCGCGTTCGGCCGCGGCGGGCGGGTAGCGCTCGGCGGACGGCGGTGGCGGTCAGGGAGACCTTCAGCGAGATGCGTCGGGCGAATGGTTCCACTTCTACTGTAGCGTAACGGGGGCAGAGGGAGGAGGATTAGGATTTGGAAAAGGACTAATTACGTAGTAATTTGCATTTATTTGAGGTGTTTCGGAATATATATCTCGACTTTTTTAAAGTAAGATACACCTAGAACCATTAAATTCAAGTGCCAATCTTACGAAAATATTTTACTCGCTCTGTTTCAAATTTTTTTTACTTTAGCTCGTGACTGCATAAATTGGTGTGAGGATGTGTCTTTGCCAGAAAGGCTTATAGTAACTCCCAATTATTCACAAATCAAATAAAAAATCTCTCGTATATGGTTTCAAAATCAAATATCCGTACAATAGATACATCGATAATGGTTAATATTATCTTTGAAGCCAAATTGGAAGGTTAAGTGCTCATGCCTCGTATAGCTCTCAAAAAGTTTTAAAAAAAAGGAAAGGCAAGCGATAAAATTGCTCATGAATTCGCGGTAGCTAACTGCTGTAAATGTAAGATGTTGTCATAGCTTAGATATTTTTTCTATATAATTAATCTATATAAAGACATTGCATCGTGATTTATTAAACCGTCTTTTAAGAAAAAGATTTTTAAGCGAAATATAAAGCCATAGAGAATTTAAATACACTTTTGCTTTTGTTTGAGCACTTTCAACGAAATCTTGATCTCTTGAAGGATCTAAACGCATTTCCATTTTTCTAAAAATGGCCCAAAAACACAGCACGACATTTCCAAATGCGCTCTCTTCAGGTGGAGGCGGCATGGCTAGTTTTAGATACATCGTAGGGTCTGAAACGTAAAACACACGCGCACCTCTTCCTCAAGCAGCTCTCACGGTCTCACCCTTCTTATACCCGGGAGACTAGGGTTTTAGTGGCATCCCTTCTCTCTCCTCTCGCCGCCCAGCTCCGCGCCCCCTCCGTCTTCGGCGGCGGCGGCGAAGTCCGAATCGAGCGCGATCCCAGCCTCGCAGGAGAATCGGCGATGGGTGGCGAGAAGGATACCCTCGACCTCTCCGACCTTAACGCCTCCCTCCCCGCCGCCGCCGCAGGTAACCACCGCTCCGCCGACAACGAATCGCATCCTCTCGCCCGTGGGTTCCCCCTAATCGATCCGCTTTGCCTTGTGGTTTGCCTGCAGCTCTCAGCGCCGAGGACCGCGCCGGCCTCGTCAATGCCTTAAAGGTATGTCGATTTGGGTGATTGAGCGTATGTAATCTCCGTTCGATTCTGTTGGGTTGTGATGGTTTGTGCAATTTCCATCCCGTTTATTCTGACGTACTTTGTGTCCTGTGTTCATGTATGATCTAATTTGGTTTCAGGACAAGCTGCAGAGCTTGGCAGGTCAGCACGCCGATGTGCTGGAGACGCTCTCGCCCAATGTTAGGAAGCGTGTCGAGTTTTTGAGAGAAATCCAGGTAGATTTGATACTGTTCCCTAATCCCTTTCCTCATTCTCTTACAAATCTGGTAGTCTGGTACAAACTGTTTTCACTGACGTGACTAGGAACATCATTTGAATGTGATGCGGAAATGCAGTGTAGTAATTTTTCAGGTTTAGCTTGTTTCTGCTGCAGTGCATTTTTATGACGCATTGATGAAATAGGTTATGTTTACATGCTACCTTAGCTTCAGCTAGTAATCTGAGTGTTGTCCCTGTGCTATGAAGGGCAACAGCAGTTTGTTGATTTGTTGGATTGATCTCTGCCTTTTGTTGACCATATATGTATTTATTGGACATCATCAGAATCGATCCTGAACTTGCAGTATATTTGTATTCATCAGCTATATAGTTCAAGTTCTTTTGGTTGTCTACTTTAGTCTGATTTTATCGGATGTCTCCGAAGAGACGTCTACTTTAGTCTGATTAATGATGAATAAAACTCATAAATTGGCCTTGACTCATGGGACGAGAGTGATAGCTGCAGTAGTTGGACCTCATTACTTATTTTATTGTGATTGATTATTATTATAACCCAGAAATTAATTTCCAGAGTGAAATGTTTCATTTGAATCAGTTAACTAATGATCTAAATTTTCTCTAGTGTATGTGGCTATTGTCGACTGTTGGTACATCTTATATTCTTCTGTTTTGTAGCTATAGAAAATTCTCTCTTTGCTTTTGGATTTACCTGATGTTTGCTTTGATAAGGTTTCTTCTCTCTTGCACCAATTGTGTATTTGAACAAGAAACCTCTCTAGCATATTCTTGTTTTGTCAAGTAGAGGGGAGCAATACAGAGTCCCTTGCAAACAATACAAGTAGGAAAGATCATTCTGTGACCTAAGTTGTGTTGTATATTGCATTCAAATTGCAGTACCGAATCAATAGCCAACTTGTCATCTCTAGGAAGATATACACCATTCATATTTTTTTATTTTTCCTTTAGATTACACTGAACCTGTGATTCATAATTTCCATTGTCTTCTATGGTATCCTATCTCAGATCTTTGTGATGCTGACTGCTAGGAAATTTCTTGTAAATTTCTATTACATTATTGAGGCGCCAGCTTGTTCATAGTAGTTTTTAAAATCTTTAGGAGTTGTGTGCACTTTTATCTTCTGTTTTTTGTCAATTAGTGGTGACACCCAAATAAGGTTGAAGAGCAATCGCTGATAAACTTAACCCACTTTTTCTCTAATGACACAGGGCGAACATGATGAGATTGAGGCGAAGTTTTTTGAAGAACGAGCTGCACTTGAAGCGAAGTACCAGAAGCTGTATGAACCTTTGTACACAAAGGTAAATTTTTCTTTGTGTCCATGCATTTATATTGTTTTATTAAGATAGTTTGTCAAAAAAGATTTTAGCGTGTTCTTTTGCAAATTGATGGACTTGTCTGTTTTGCTTTTATATCAGAGGTATGAAATTGTAAATGGAGTAGTGGAGGTGGATGGTATCAGTGATGAACCAACCAGCGAAAATGCTGCTGAGGGAAAAGAATCAGATGGTACGAAACTTAACTTCAAACTCCCTTCATATAGTTCCCATTCTGCATATCTGATTTATATTTGCACCATTTGTCAGCTAAAGGAGTTCCAGATTTTTGGCTTACTGCTATGAAAACAAATGAAGTCTTGTCTGAGGAGGTAATATTGTACCTGCTCTTCTTTCTGTGTTTTTTAGATGCACTGCTGTATGGTTGACTAGATTTCTGCTTAAATTTAGATACAAGAGCGTGATGAACCCGCTTTGAAGTATCTAAAAGATATCAAGTGGTCTAGAATTGAGGATCCCAAGGGTTTCAAGCTGGAGTTTTTCTTTGATACAAATCCTTTCTTCAAGAACTCCATCCTAACAAAGACCTACCACATGGTTGACGAAGATGATCCGATTCTGGAGAAAGCAATTGGGTTGGTATTTTTATGTTCTGCAACTTTTGAAATCTGTGTTGCTGTCACTTTGTTCTTTATCATTATTGTCCCTGAGTGTGCATGCCTTATTAAGCACACATTATTGACTGCAGAACTGAAATCGAGTGGCATCCTGGGAAGAACATTACACAGAAGGTTCTAAAAAAGAAACCGAAGAAAGGATCAAAGAATGCAAAACCTATTACTAAAACTGAAGCGTGTGAGAGTTTCTTCAACTTTTTCAATCCCCCACAGGTCCCTGATGATGAGGAAGACATTGATGAAGAAACTGTACGTCTAAGATCTATTGTTGAACTTATTTGAGTTATCTCTATTCTATTACTCTCTACTAAATGACATTCAACTTTCTCTGTAGGCTGATGAGCTGCAGAGTCAAATGGAGAATGATTATGACATTGGGTAAGTACAGTTCATTAATCATTTTCTGAATCCGTTGCCCTGTGTATTGTGTCTCATGGCTCATTTTCTGATATTACTGAAACCGGTTTTCAGGACCACCATAAGAGATAAAATCATCCCTCATGCTGTTTCCTGGTTTACCGGTGAGGCTGTGCAAGCTGATGATTTTGAGGACATGGGTGATGATGATGAGGATGATGATGAGGATGATGACGATGAAGACGATGAAGACGAGGATGAGGAAGAGGATGAGGACGATGAAGAAGAAAGCAAACCGGCAAGGAAGGTAAGCTTGCAGTAGGACAGCAATCTGTTAAAATATGGTAATTCAGCCTTGATCCATTGCTAATACATTTCCTTTCTAATTGTTTGAGCAGTCGGGCTCCGGCCGCAAACAAAAGGTACAAGCTCTGGAGTTCCTTTACCTAACTGAAGTGTCCCAATACTTGTTTTTCCTAGTTTCCTGGTATCATCCAATGTATGTATCTAACACATGGTATATCGCAGGTACCGCAGAAGGTGCCACAAGGAAATGCTGAACAACCAGCGGAGTGCAAGCAGCAGTAAACTATCTTGGGGATCCATGTGTTTGCGTTGGTGTTTGGTTGATGCAGTATTTTCCATTGAACTGCCTGGGAAGGTTTTTCAGTCGTTTCTGTGACCGGGGGTGAGATGTGATTAGGTGGTGAGTGGCTCTTGTCTGGAGCACTTTGTGCTGCGTGGTGGATGGTTAATGATTTGAAACTTCTCTCTTAGCGTATTATGTTTCAGTTGTATGCAATCGGATGGTATTATATGATTGTGTAATTATCTTGCACTCTGCGTATGAGGGCGTCTTGAGTATTTGGCATCGATTCTTCTTTGGGCGCCTAATAGGTCGTGCTCTGACATGGCTGATCGAGGGACTAATGCATATGACGACTACACTATAATTTTTTATTTGTCGTATCACTAAATAGTACTACTTGCTTTGACCAATGACAATGTTTAAAGAATGAAGAATGTATGTGAGCGCACACTTGCGGCTTGTTCTTGATGATTCCAAAGCATTTGAAAATCTATCTACAGGCCTGGGCGTGGCCGTTAGGGCAGTCCCAATCCATAGTGTCTATGGGTGATGTCTATAATGCCATATCAGCCCGACACTTTCTTTTAGACCTAACCTCCCAACCCATAGTTTCTATAGAGTTTCTATGCATAGGAAAATTTAATGACCGGAGGCATGCATCACAAACATAGTTTTGGTCAGCTGTGGCAAGCTGCCGTGTAGCTTTCCTGTTGCTAGTCCGTGCACCTTGCTCCACAAACATAGCTTGGAGTACACAGCTAACTCCGGCGGTCCAGCCTCTCCATGTGGAGTCTGGATATATCCAATCCGAGATACCAGGACCAAGAGACCCCGTTGGCCAAAATGCACCGGCAGCTGGAACACGGGGTGCGAATTCACCGGCTTCTAGAGGACCGAGGACTGCCATCTCGTGAGCTTCAAGGGCGCTCGATCCACCGGCGGCCTTATTCGATCTTGATTGTTGCTAATTCGATTGCAGCCCATTCATTATTGCGCACGGTTTGGGAGTGATCTCTTCCTCGAGGATGAGCTTTTGGGGATGGATTTGGTTATTTTCGCTGGCAAAGAGGGATATTCGAGATGGCGATTGATTTGGGAAAACTGAGGCGGAGATAAAGAGGTAGGCGGGCCTTGGTGCTGAGGAGAACATTCAGAGCAGTTCGTGCGCGGGAGGAGCCGGCGGTCGGGCTGGGCATGGAATGGAGGCTGGCGCAGTGGATCTGGAGGTGAGGAAATTGCGGTGCGGAGGAAACCACGAGTCGGCCCAACGCAGAATTTGCTCGTTTCCTCCGTCTTGGTTCTGGCGTCCACTCGATTTCGTGCATGAGACCTGGTTTCCATCATTTTCCTTCTCTTTCTTCTTTAATTCCCATGCCACATCGGATTTTTCTTAGTTGGCAGCCTAATTAATTCTATGGAAACCAGCTGACCTGAAGGGTTGGGACTGCCGTTAGCCAGCTTACATTGTCCGTCAAACGCTCCACGCATGCAGGCTTCCGGATTTGCGGACTCTGTTTTGGAAGGAAACAGAGCTCAGGTCTCTGTTATCGGAAGGAAAACAGAGCTCAGGTCCTCTTTTTGGACAGCTGCACGCATATACAAGCAGGCTGTCGTGTCAGTTCGTAACATTCATTTTCTCTTTTTCTACCGCCTTATCGCCACCCAAGCTAGGGCACGGGAACCGAGCACGCCGGCGAGCGGCGATGGACCATGACCGCCAGGGCACGGCTCCAGCTCTGCCGGAATTCGGTGCAAAGCCATGGGTCATCAACTTCAATGCACCCATGGAGCAGGCAACGGAGACGCTCCTCAACCCTTTCGACGGGAGCTCCCACCATGTCGACCTGCCAATGGTCGAGGGGACGACCTGCCTCCGCTGCTTCGGACCCTGGTCGCTGATGCTCCACGACGAGACCAAAGATTGCTTCCTCCTCGACCATCCCTCTCCCTCCGCTGCTGGAGCCTCTGCCGGAGTGGCCTCGCCCCGGCTGCGCCCTCTCGTCGCCGGCGACCATCCCCGACTGCACGGTGGTCGTCGTCACCGAAGACGACGCCGAGTTCCTCCTCCACTGCCGCCCAGGCGACAAGGAGTGGTCAAAGTTTTTTTCCAGAACACGACACTTTGTTGCGCCCTATGCACGGGTCTCGCGGAAGGATCTACGCGACCTCCGGCTTGGACTGGGAGCTCCTGGTGATCGACGTGGACGTACTCCGCCGCCGGCGTCCACGTCGTGAAGGATGAGAAGGTCGCCGCCTACGTCGGCGTCCCCTGTGCTTACAAGCTGTGCCCCGTCAATGGCGACTACCTCTCGCAGTGGGTCGAGTCCGGCGACGGCGAGATATTCCTGGTGAGGTTCCAGTTGTACGGGTACGAGAGCAAGGTGCTGCGTGACGTGGACGTCCACCGCTTCGACGCATCCAGCCGGAGATTCGAGCTGGTGGAGAGCATCGGCGACAGGACCATCTTCTCGACCGTGGAGTCCGTCGCTGTGTCCAAGGCGTCCGAGACCGGAACCCACAGCCTGACTGCATCGTCCACTTCCTCTACGTGTGTCGTACTGATAACGACCTCCGGTTGTACACGATCCGGCTGAGGGACAGGACTGTGACAACCAGCTTGGTACTTATACGGACTATAGGTGTATTGCACTGGGTTATTCCACAAAGGTAACTGAGCATGTGCATATATACTTCCTCGATCAAAAGTATAAGCGCCCGTTTAGTTAGATAAAGTTAAAAAAGTACCAATGTTTATGATATCAAATACTGTATATATCATAGATTAGTTACAAAGTATACTTTTTCAATAAATTTATTTAAAACTATAAATATGAATATAATTCACTAGAACATTGGTCAAATATGAACCAATTCAACTGGTTCATAGTTCAAGATTAGATTGACATTGGTAATCTATGAAATACCATATTATGTTTTGCAGTTTCGCCTGATTCTGTGGTTCTCATGGTTGAGAAGTGGCGTAACGATGACCATGTTAACGTGTTTGTGTGGCATGCTGGAGATGAAGACTGGATTTGTTGACCTTGAGCCCGATACTAAGTTCAAGTTGACCTACAGCAACCCTGTATTTTTGGAGAGCAAGTTCTATTGTCTAGGGTGTCATGGCAATCTAGCAGTTTTCAGCCTATCAGATATGGAGTGGAAAGTTCTTAATAAACCGGAGTGTATCTATAAAGATGATGGTCTTAGGTGCGAAATCGACCGTGCCCACCTTTTGGAGTATAGAGGGGACTAGGGGAGCTTATTGCAGTTTTTGTGCCACATCACAAGGCACCGATCGAAATGTTCAAGCTTGATAAGGATCAGATGGCTTGGACCAAACTAGAGAGATTGGATGATGCAACAATGTTTGTCGACAACTGGGGTGTGACACTCATCCCATAGCCAAATGCCAATTTATGCAATAGAATATACCTACCAAAGTATGGACTTGACGAGGATGGAGATGCAAAAGTCAGTGCATACTATGATTTGGTGACTCGACAATATTGTCCCGTGTTCTACGGTCTGATGGAACCTATGAACTCTATCTGGATTCAGCCAAACTTCACGTACTTTCCATGTGCTATGTGTGGCTATGAACTTGTTTATTTTAGAGCTCTTTCATGGCTCATTTCCTAATGTTACAAAAACGAAATTGACTTGTAGGACCACCCTAGCCCTAAATCATCGCTCGTGCTTCTTCCCGGTCCACCCGTGAGGCGCAAACTGAAGATTTTAAGGCTATGAGTGACTACAGCGCTGATTACAAGGAAGATGATGGTGAAGATGAGAGTAAGATGTAGAGGAGGACAAGGATGACGACCATGAAGAAGGAGACAGCAAGAGGTGAATAAGGTACGCTTGTAGTGTCTTTGTATGGAATTTATATTTCCATAGTTACAATACCTGTTTATTATTTAATTATTGTCTGAGCAATCAGAAGGTAAAGATTCTGAAATGTTCGGGACTAAGTGGCATAATATTGTTTTTACAGAGTTTGGGAATTTAGGGTACGTATCTCACTAATGTCATAGCCATGAACTGATGAGCAGCTACAGCATAAGGTTGGGGCACATGGATATTGGAAATGATGGACAACCAGCAGAGCGCGAGCAGGAGTGGACTCTTGGTGCACTGTAGGTTCCTTCCGCTGGCATTGGTGACTGGTTAATGCAATATTTTCCATTCATCACTGAGCCGACCCTTAATTTAGGACCACCCATATAATTTACTTATTTTAAATAAGTGTAACCATACACGTAATAATTATATTAAAAGGAGATCAATAAGACAATAACTGAGGTCATTGTTTAGGCACATGGATCGCTGATTTCCACGAGCAGGGAATGCATAGATCAAAAAGGAAAACTAAAAGAGAAGAGAAGGACCTCCCTCAGTCTGCTGCCCCTCCATCCATGCTGTTCTCCTGTTGCCTGGCTTCCTCTCATTATTATATTTATTCAGAGACCAAGTGGCCTTTTCTGATATAGGATGCTTTATGATCTTTTTTTTTTTGAAACGTAAAAGACCTTTAAAGAGTGCCTGCTTTTGTATTAATTAATAGAGAAGAAATGCTTTACGATCCTTGGAAGGAACCAAAAATTGGTACCTCTCAATTAATAATTCGTGGAACAATTCTTTGCTGAAAGTTCTATGTCAACTCAATATGCAAACTATTAAAGCAACCACAGCAACACTCAATGGAATGCGTACGCTTAGCAATCTTATTCAACAGTCCGTGAGGTTCCAAATCTTGATCCCAATCCACCTCTGCAAGTTGTTGGAGATCAGTGATGCAATTTACATGCTGAGCCACGCCAGATCACCACTGCACAAGCGTCGAGATCAGAAGGTCATGGCAATGCATTCCTCTCTTACGGCTGCAAAGAGGTCGGAGTTCATGTATCTCTCGCCACCACTAGGGAACACAGTGACAATCATCTTCCCTTTGTTCTCTTCTCGTGACGCCACCTAGAATTACAAATATGGTCAGATGAGCAAAGATGGAAAATAAATGGAGCTTAGATCCAGTCTGACGAACTAGAGTTTGCAGTAGCGTTAACCTTCAGGCAGGCTGCCAGATTTGCTCCAGATGATATGCCAACTAGCAGGCCCTCTTCTTTTGCCAACCTCCTTGCGTTTGCCATTGCATCTTCTGCCGTTACTGTAATGATCTCATCAGTGACTGAGGTGTCCAAGTTCTTGGGCACAAATCCTGGGCCAAGTCCCTGAATTTTATGCCGAGAAGGCTTGCCACCTATAGCAAAATCAGCAAACAGTTGTGTAGTAAATTATGTGCAACTGACAAGTTTACAATTTTTTATTCTAGTTTACTTGTAGAATTTCATCATTCAGTGAGTTATTTTATGTTTACAACTTTACATCATTGTAGGATTACCGGTTTACCTGAAATGACAGGACTCTCAGCAGGCTCAACGCAGATGACCTTCACAGCTGGGTTCTTCATCTTAAGTATTTGCCGACACCAGAAACAGTATCTCCTGAGCCTGAACCGGAAACAAAGATGTCTACTTTGCCTGCTGTATCCTTCCAAATCTCAGGCCCTAATTAAGCAACAAATGGACAGGCGCAAGATATCATGCAACGCAACATTTTTCAGATCTGGATCAAAAGATTAATGTAAACCACTACTGCTACTTTTTCATAGGTGACCCTTTGTAAGAATAGGTACCACATACCAGTCCATGTAAAGTGTGCTTCAGGGTTCGCTGCGTTTGCTGACTGGTCAAGGACATGCACATTGGGTATTTCTTTTCTTGAGCTGTTCCAGCTTGTCAAGTTGTCCCTGAAAGCCAAGCCTAGGATCTGAAAACAGCATTGAATTTTATATCAGAGTTCAGCATATAACGGCCCCAGTCTTGCAAATGCGAAAAGTAAACAAAAATCAAGATGACATGCAGAATGAGCTCCGTGGCTGCAATCCTTACCAGTTAACACCACATCGGCTCCCAGGTACCTCAGCAAGATCTGCTTGTCGAGCGAGTCCTCGGCAGGCATGACCGCGACGAACCTGTAACCTCTGAGCAAAGAAATGTACGCCAAGCCGATCCCCATATTACCGCTCGTTGACTCGACAAGCGTGGTGGACCCAGGCGAGATCAGCCCTTTCTCCTCTGCATCTTCAATCATCCTGCGAAGAACATCACAGCCACAGCGCCGGCCATGGCAATGGACAATGAAAACAATTGGATCGCTTTCGTAAGGTCGTATGAGAGACTGGATAGTAACTCGTGCACCGGCGAGTAGCTTCAACATATAAGAAATCAAATTTGATACCTAAGAGCACCACGGTCCTTGATGGAGCAGAGCGGCTGGTAGAACTCGAGCTTGCCAACAATCCGAGCGTTGATACCATCTTTCTCAGCGATTCTCTTCAGTTCTACCAGTGGCGTCCATCCTACAAGCTGCAAGGAAACTGGACTTGTTATATACTGTGTATGTATATGCTAGCTCAAAGTCTCAAACCAACACTTCAAAAAGAAAAAATGCAAGAGCATTGAGATATCATATCATTTAAGAGGGGAAAGAAGTAAGTTTCTACAAAACTATATATTTACATAAAAGATTCGAATTCAAACTAAAAAAACAACTCGACCTGCGAGGGGCAAGCCGCCCCGGGGCATTGTACGTAAGAAAAAGGCCTTCTCACACACGCCGAGACTACTACTTGGGCCATACACGGTCCTCAAGACGACCTGGACCATCTCTTGACCAGTGCTTTTGCACACGAGACTAGCGAGGGATTTTTTTAAATTATTTTTCACAAATTGTGCATCATCTAGAAATTCAAACTGCACCGTGAGCCCCATGCTGCCGAATTCAAACTCAAGCCAACACTAATACTTCCTCCGTTCTAAATTATAGGTCGTTTTGACTTTTCTAAGTTCATAGATTTTGCTATTTGAATATAGACATAGCGTTTATCTAGGTGCGTAATAAAGATGATGAACCTAAAAGGGCCTAAACGACCTATAATTTGGAACGGAGGTAATATATGAGAACAAGCAGGACAATATAAACTGTAAAAGAAAAATAACGAAACTGATGCCAGGATACAGAGACTAGAGAGTAGAGAGTTCTGCACCTGGGTAATATCAGAGGCGATGTGTTCCTGCCGCAGAGAAGCAGTTTCGTTTTCAGGCGGCGACGGCAATCTCAGCAGAGAAGGTATCCCTCTTCTTCCAACCTCTTCCTCCATGCGTTCTCTCTCTCACACACAGAAACGGCAGCTCGGATAGCGTGTTGCTCTTTGGGTACCTCTTTGCTGAATGTTCTATGTCAACTAAATATGCAAACTATTAAAGCAACCACAGCAACACTCAATGGAATGCGTACGCTTAGCAATCTTATTCAACAGTCCGTGAGGTTCCAAATCTTGATCCCAATCCACCTCTGCAAGTTGTTGGAGATCAGTGATGCAATTTACATGCTGAGCCACGCCAGATCACCACTGCACAAGCGTCGAGATCCCAATCCAACTCCGCAAGTCGTGTTCGTAGCGTGTGTTGCTCCTTTAGTTCAACCGGCTATTAGTACTATCCTATGTCCAATTGTCCATTTGCATCGGATATGAGTCTTGCTCTGGTCTAAAAATACTATGAACTTCCAGCACTGCACTTGATGCTCTGGGAACGGCCGGAGAGGGGTAGCGCTACGGCCGGGGACACCGAAATCCACATAGATTTCTTTGGCGTTGGAGGGCTGATCACTGGTACTTTGCGTGCAGGCTACGTGTGTCATGCTTTCTTACTGGGACTAACAAAACACCCATTCCCGGTGCCAAGCTGCTACGGATGGGAAACAAAAGCACAAGGCAAATTTAAATTCTTCATCCTCGTGTGGATGGATGCTTTTGAAGGAAGGAATGACCGTTGCTTATTGACAGCAGATGCATGCCCTGTGAAGGATATTCGAGGAAGGAAGAACATGGAACGAGGGATGATCTTAAGACCACAGTATTGCATTTGCTCTTTTTTTACCCCATTTTTAGTTCTTGGTTAAGAAATGACCGGGAGGTATTTGAATTTACACGTTCGAAAAATGATTCAACCACTGCTAGAAATTTTATGAGATTCCGTGCCAGCAGCTGCTTTGTGCAATCAGCTTGGGACTGGCAAATCTTACTGGACTGGGCTGACCAAAACAAATGGCCCACTGAACTACAAACTCTTTTTCAACTGGGCTGGCCCAACACACGGCTCACTAAACCTAAGCGTCCTCGTGGGCCGTGCTTAAGTTCCCAGCTGGCCCAACTAACCGCACCACCAGCCGTGTCCGTCGTGCCGCCCCGACGCGCCGCCGGCAACTCGACGCAGGCGCGAGGGAGAGAGAGAGAGGGGGAGCGATGGAGGCGGCGCTGCGGGGGATCAGGGGGAAGCTGACGGAGCACCGGGAGAAGGTGATCAGCGCGCTGCTTCTGGGCTCGTTCGTGGCGCTGGGGTGGCGGTCGTCGGAGCAGCAGCAGGAGATCGAGGGGCTGGAGGCCGAGAAGAGGTCCCTCCGCGACGCCAACGCCGCCATGTCCACCGCCATGTGGGGGTGGAGGGAGGAGCTCTTCTCCCTTGCCGCCACGCCCTCCTCCCCCATCTCCGCGTCCCGCCTCCGCCACATCTACGGCGAGGAGGAGCCCGAGACGCCCGCGCCCAAGCAGCCAGGTGGGTACCTCAGTGCTTGTTGCAGCGATGTGATGTGATTTGCACTAGATTTTCTTGTTCTAGCAGGGCTTGATGCTACTCCCGTGAAATTGCCTGTTTGATTGGGACCAATGGTACACTAGTTGGTAGTTCCAGTCAGTGGCGAATCCAGGAATTGAAGTTAGGGTGGGCCCAGAGCTATTTTTTTCGTTCATCTACAGTAGCTACAGTAGTTGGTAAAATGTTAAAATGTTGCAATAGGTCGAAATGCCACTAAGCTAGGACGTGATGTGTACTAGATTTTCTTGTTCTAGCAGAGCTTGATGCTGCTCCGATGAAATTGCATGTTTGATTGGTATCAAAGTGTATACTGGTTTGTTAGCTGCAGTCCCGGATGAAATGCCACTAAGCTAGGGGTACTTCACTGTTCCAAGTGTGGAGGCTATGCCCTTGCACATGAATTATAGGCAGTTGAAGGTGTTTTGCAACAGTAGTGTGATGGCATTCTCTATGCTGTACTAAATTCACAGTTTTCGTTCGAAAGACATCGGGGACTTAACAAAACACCACTTAATGCCAATTTGAACCTAGGATTCAGTTTTGTGGGTGTCTCTGTTGGAGCTATATCTAAGAAAACTGCCTGTAGAGGAGTTCACCATTTGGTTATCTTTATCCTTTTGAAATTTCCTCTCAAAATAGCATTTTTATGATGATTTTTGCCCTTCAAAATGCTGTGTTTCTACTTGCATCCGTATTCTGAATGAGATACTGTGTCAAAAGCACGGAATGCACCTCAAGGGTTCCTATTGCTGTGAATCTGTATGTTGTGCTCCTGTCCTTGTACAGGTACTATTAGGCAGCTGGAGTCACCTTTTATGTTGGTGCTTAACCTTGATGGTGTGCAAAATGAATTCATTCTTTGTCAAAACTTTGAGTTTATCATGCACTCATGCCTCGAAGAGATTTGTAATATCATGTGAAAAATTATTGCTTTGTTCTTAGTGATGTTGCCATGCCTTCTCAACCTAACTTTCGAAATCTATGGTTGACTGGTTCTCAACATCATAGCATCACATCAATTTGCATGATTATTCAGTTTCAAAAGACAAAAAAAGAATGCATGCTGATAGCTAAGTAGTAGTGAAAAAATAGTATAGATATGACTTTTCTATACTTCTGGTGATAATAAAAAACATTGGCCTTTTCGATCTGCAGGATCTGATGCCGGGGAGGAATCAGTTTCTATAGCATGAAACTCTCGCGCACCTTTTTCCATGCAGTGTATGGTGTTTAGTGTCGTCAGATACCGAGACAAGCTCCCTCAAGGCGATGATGTATTGTTAGATAATCACAAACGATCGTTGCACTGAGTTGCAAATAAGTTTTCATCGACATAGTAACATATGGAACAGTTTTGTCATTTGTGTTGTTTTCCAAAGCTATACTATGTGAACTGACATAATCAAAGCAACACCGATGTATTATGTGCAAATTTTCTTGTGGGAAATTATGTGCTTTTTCATGCCAATATGGGGAGCCGAAGGCTCTGAGCATTTCGTGCACTCCAATTTGGGAGACTCATCACTTATCAGAATGCTCCCATTCCATCTACTCCCAGTAGCCAAACGCTAATTAAAATTACAGAATATTCTCATCTATGCTTGGGCTGCTTTGTACGATAGCACAGGAGTACCCATAACCCATATTTTTTAAAAAAAATAGAGATGTACTCCCTCTGTTTTTAATATATGTTTAGGACGAGCTAATGAGTTAAAAATGACCTATTAACATGTCTTGAACGTCGTATAAAGTTGGAGCCTTGGAGGTAGTATATAGGTAAGTGCAGCTACAGAGGAAACGACAAGCTGCAGGCATCAGTGTACGTGTCTCGTGATATGAAAGATCCGTTTGGAACAAACTGACTGTGAACGCACCATTTTGTCATTCTTGATAGGGCAACTGATAGCAACGGGATCTCTGTCCCTGGAAGACTAGGAAAATATTACATTTAGATAATAGCCAAGTAGCAATCTTTAAGTGAAAAGAAGTAATATTCAAGTACTAGGGTGTAGTGTATAGTGGAAGTGCAGTTAGATCGAGTCAGCTGAAGAGCAAGACGCTGTTTGCTCCACCGTTCTGTGAAGGAGCAAGAAGAGGACATGGAGCAAGAGGAGGGGCGGAGGGGGATCCCTTCTCTGCTGAAACCGCCATCGCCGCCTGAAAGTGAAGCTAGTTCTCTCCAGCAGGAACACATCGCCTCTGATATTATCCAGGTGAGGTCATCTCTAGTTTCCATATCCTGGCATCTGTTTTGGTGTTTTTCCCCACTTCCTCTCCAATTCTCCAATTTATTTCGTTGAATTTTTTTCTCCCCATGTATTACTACTTGTTTGAAGTTTGAACTATCATGTACATATTCCTTCAGATAAAAAAAAGAATTATCATGTTCAGATAGCTAATAGCTTGCTTGTTTTCAGCTTGTAGGATGGACACCACTGATAGAACTGAAAAGAATCACCCAGAAGGATGAGGTCAGTGCCCGGATTGTTGGCAAATTGGAGTACTACCAACCTCTTTGCTCTGTCAAGGACCGCAGTGCTCTGAGGTGAAGTACGAGTTCATATAACTCTAAAATCTTGAGGTTACCTGTACACTGCCAGAGCCCTCTTTGGATCCAATTTGTTCTTGTTACAAAATAATCCCAAGTTTCAGCCACTTGCGGAAAGCATGAGTTATTAGTTCTCTGATCACAAGGCAACCCAGTTATCATTTGGCAATGGCCGGTAACCTTACTTTCTTTGCAGAATGGTTGAAGATGCAGAGGAGAAAGGGCTCATCTCACCTGGCATCACGACACTGGTCGAGCCAACCAGCGGCAATATGGGGATAGGTCTGGCGTACATTGCTGTGCTCAGAGGTTACAGGTTCTTAGCAGTCATGCCTGCTGAGTACTCACTTGACAAGCAGATCTTGTTGCGGTATCTGGGAGCAGAGGTGGTTTTAACTGGTAACGTTTTGCAGCCACAAAACTCTTCATGTCATATTGAGTCTTGAGACCAATGTTTAATGCTATTTTGTTTTAGATCCTACACTCGGCTTTCAGGGACAACTTGACAAAGTGGAAGAGCTCAAGAAAGAAATACCCAATGTGCATGTTCTTGATCAGTTTGCAAATGCAGCTAATCCTGAAGCACACTTCACATGGACTGGTACCCATTCCGGAAATTATTAGTGGTTTAAATTAATCTTTTGATCCAGATCACGGGTCAGAAAAAATCATGATGCTGAAGTATCACATGATTTCATCTGTCCATAATGACTTAGGACCCGAGATTTGGAAGGATACGGCAGGCAAAGTAGACATCTTTGTGGCTGGCTCAGGCACTGGAGGTACTATTTCTGGTGTTGGTAAATATTTGAAGATGAAGAACCCAGCTGTGAAGATCATTTGTGTTGAGCCTGCTGAGAGTCCAGTTATTTCAGGTAAATGGGACTACAAATATGTAAACACCCACTGAATGATCAAATGCTACAAGGAATAAAAATAAAATATTATAAAATCACCACTTTCAAAAAAAATACTTCACAAGTTAATTGATTTAATAATAGCTTTGCTCATTTTGGTTAGGGAAAAATCCATTTTGACCATCTAACTCTTGCATCAGTTTGGTTTTGGCCATCGAACTCCAAAACCGGGTATCTTTAGCCATCCAACTATCAAAACCGTTCAAATTTGGCCATCGGGCTGTTTTGATGGGTGGTTTCAATTTTTTTAATTTACAATTTAGTCCTTAGATCTTAAAATGATTATTACTTTTTGCTCGTACCTCTGATTTAGGTGATTCTCGCGGTCATGCATTCATAACGGTGAGCTTTATCTTTTAAAATGTTATTTTTACTATTTTATCACTATTTGTTGTATTATTCTTATGTTGTTGTGTATAAACAACAATATAAGAAAAGTAAAACAAACATTTACAAAATAATATGTCCATGATTTTAAAAGATAAAGCTCATCATTACGAACGTATGACCACAAGAATTATTTAAATCCGAGATACGAGAAATAAATAGTAATCATTTTAAGATCCAAGGACTATTTTGTCCTTGGATCTTAAAATGATTACTATTTTTAGTCCTTGAATCTTAAAATGATTACTATTTTGTTCTTATATCTCCGATTTAAGTGATTCTAGTGGTCATGCGTTCGTAACAATGAGCTTTATCTTTTAAAATGTTGTTTATATTATTTTGTAATTGTTTGTTTTACTTTTCTTATATTGCTGTTTATACACAACAACATAAGAATAATATAACAGATAGTGATAAAATAGTATAAATAATATTTTAAAATATAAAGCTCACCGTTATGAATGTGTGACCGCAAGAATCACCTAAATCAGAGGTACGAGCAAAAAGTAATAATCATTTTAATATCTAAGGACTAAATTGTAAATTGAAAAAATTGAAACCACCCATCAAAACAGCCTGATGGCCAAATTTGAACGGTTTTGATAGTTGGATGGCTAAAGATACCTGGTTTTGGAGTTCGATGGCCAAAACCAAACTGAGGCAAGAGTTGGATGGTCAAAAATAGACTTTTCTCTTTTGGTTATAGGTGGCAAACCTTCTCGGCATAAAATTCAGGGAGTTGGCCCAGGATTTGTACCCAAGAACTTGGACGCCTCACTCATTGATGAGATCATTACAGTAACCGCAGAAGATGCAATGGGGAATGCATGGAGGTTGGCAAGGGAAGAGGGCCTGCTAGTTGGGATATCATCTGGAGCAAATTTGGCAGCTTGCTTGAAGGTTCGCAATAATGCAAACTCTGATCCATCTGACTTGGACTCTACCTCCATTTTCCCCCATCTTTGACTACCTTACCTTATATTTGAAATGTAATTTTAGGTGGCGTCAAGAGAAGAGAACAAAGAGAAGATGGTTGTCACTGTGTTCCCCAGCGGTGGCGAGAGATATACGACCTCCGACCTCTTTGCAGCTGTGAGAGAGGAATGCATCACCATGACCTTCTGATCTTGACACTTGTGCTGATCTGTAGTGGTGTTCTGGTCTGGCATGGAAGCATATGGCAAAACTCAGTAGCTTTCTACAATTCTACTTTTGCAGATTGACATGGAACTTTAAGCATATTAATTTCCCTCAAATTCCAAAACTCAGTTTTGCATTATTAAGAAAAACAGTCGAGCAGGGCTGCCACTAGAGACTGGACCTTTCACCTCAGTTTACTTCAATTCGTTGGTTTACCTACTCTTGGCAACTTCTTCAAAGATCATTCTCCTTGTTATTTTCTCCTTTTTTCATCTTTTTTGGAGATACCTTGCCCCCCTTTGGCCTTGTTTACCTGTTTCTTTCTTTTTTTATAATATATATTTATCTACTATAGTAAGGGCTTCCCCTACTGTTTTCGCTCAAAAAAAAAAAGATATGAACTATGGATGTGTCAAGTTTTTTTTTTCAAAAAACTACGTATGAGTTCGCTTTTGAATAAATTTTCGCCCTTTCTCGATCGTTTTCCCATTTTCAGCAAAGCTTTCCGCATAACTCGGCTGCGACTCTCCACCGCACCAACCAAACCAAGTGCAGACTTATTGTGATGCGGACACCGGTGAACCCTATCCATTTGTCCAAAGATAATCATGGACATATCCATTGTATCTCCAGTTTGCAGGGTACACTCATCACTGTCTTGCTGCTTCTCCTCTGAGAAGCCAACAAGCAGTAGCGTAGAGCAGCATCCATGGAGAGAGAGGAGGAGGTCGGAAGGAGGGGGGTCCCTTCTCTCCTGAAGTCCTCTTCCATTTCCAGCGATGGTGTTGCTGGGCAGGAGGAACACATTGCCTCTGATATCACGCAGGTGAGGTCTCCTATCTTCTCTCGTCTTCTATTCTTTTCGTCTCTATTCTATCTTCTTCCTGTTCCTGTTTGTTGCTGTTGCGGGTTTCTAGGTGGCATGAGAGATTGACTGATTGAGATCGTTCGTGTGCAACTATTTCTTCAGCTCATAGGATGGACGCCGCTGATCGAGCTGAAGCGAATCGCCAGCAAGGATGGAGTAGATGCGCGGATCGTCGGCAAGATGGAGGCGTACCAACCGCTCTGCTCCGTCAAGGATCGGAGCGCTTTGAGGTATTTTTGATATTTCGCTTGCTCCTACTCTCTTTTTTTCCCACTCAACTGGTCAGAGCGTTCTCTCTGTTTATGTTAACCAGATTAGGAGGTTGTATTGAGCTAGTTGTCCAGTTCAGATTTGAGGCCGGATATTTTCCTTAATCTAAAAAAAAATTGTCTTGTTCAGATTACAGTTACACACAGCTTCCAGAAGATTCAGCTAATAGAGAGCTTGGGGAGCATCTGCTTTAATAGTTTTTTATAAAACAAAGGCAGACTGAGATAACACAAAGTCACCTAATAATACTTTCTGGCTCTGAATATGTGTCGCAAGTTCAGAAAAGTGTATCCTGCATTGCTGCCATGCAATTCCAAGTCGTTTGATTGTCATAAACTCGTAAAGTTACTAGTAGTGCCTGGATTTATGGTGTACCTGTGATTTGTTCCTACAATGTTCCCAATTTGTATAGCTATGCTACGACTTCTGTCTTCTTCTGAAGAATGACAGAAGATGTTCTGTTCTCTTCTGAACACAGAAGATACACATCTGTGGCACTTCCTTCCGTTTTCTTCTAAAGAATTACATAAGATGCACTTCTGTGCTGACACTTCCTTTTGTTTTCTTCTGAAGAATGATAGAAGATGCAGAGGAGAGAGGGTTGATTTCACCTGGTGTCACAACACTAATTGAGCCGACAAGTGGTAACATGGGGTTAGGATTGGTTCTCATTGCTATTCATAAAGGATACAGGTTCATAGCTGTTATGCCGGCTAAATATTCACTTGACAAGCAGATCCTATTGAGATACATGGGTGCTGAGCTGTATCTAACTGGTATGACAAGTTGTACCAAGTTATGGCACCACCTTGCATGCTTTTTTTATTGTAGATTAGATGATTTTTAATCGGTAAAAACTGTATGGGTGACCTTCTTCCTTGCGGTTGACCATATGCAGATCCTGTCCTCGGCTTTCCAGGCATGTATGATAAGGTTGAAGAGCTCCAAAAAGAATTGCCCAATGTACATGTTCTCAATCAAGTTGCCAATAAAGCAAATTCTGAAGCACACTTTAGATTGACTGGTATGGTTGTAAGATATGTTCAAATGTGATGCTTTTACCTCAGTATAAACAGCTTTGTTTAGATAAAGATGAGTTAGCTTCTGTGGACTAGTTTTTTTCTGAGACATATCATATATGTACTTCCTTGATTTTGGTTATTATTATTATTAGTGTGCTTTAACACAAGGTGATGAAAATATTACTGTACCAGAAATTCAGAATATAAGTTTATTGGCCTTGATTGTCATCGTTAGAAGCCTAACAAACTTTTATGGACAATGCAAGAACTTTGTATGCTACAACAACAATTACTGGACAATGCAAGAACTTTGTATCCTACAACAACAATTACTATTTAGGATTTCTATGTAGTATACTCTGCTGGTATTCGTATAACTTAACACGTTTTCATATCTCCTACAAAAAGCATATTTTTATGTACATGGTATCACAATACAATGCTTATTGTTTACAAACACAGCTCCTGAGATTTGGAAGGACACAGCCGGCAAGGTGGACATATTTGTGGCTGCTTCAGGCACAGGAGGTACTGTATCCGGTGTTGGAAAGTATCTGAAAATGCAAAACCCAGGTGTCAAAATCATTTGTGTTGAGCCTGCAGAGAGCCCAGTCATTTCAGGTAGCACATCATTGCAGAAACATTAGTTAGTTGAAACTCGAAAGTAAGCTTTCGAAGTCATGAGCAGTAGCTTAGCTATAAGAATAGTAGTATGTAATACTACCTCCGTATTTAATTAAAAAACAAAGTAATTAGCTTGTCCTAAATGACATACATTTAAAAATGGAAGGAGTAACATTTTATTTGTTCATTAGTTGAAAATGACAGATTTGACACAGTATATATTAGTGTTCTTCAGGTGGCATGCCTGGCAGGCACAAAATCCAGGGAGTAGGACCAGGATTTCTACCTGAAGTTCTGGACACATCAGTCATCGACGAGACTGTCACGGTGACCACTGAGGAGGCGATGGCGAATGCGAGGAAGCTGGCGAAGGAGGAGGGCCTTCTTGTCGGCATTTCTTCAGGAGCAAACCTGGCAGCTTGCTTGAAAGTATTTGGCTCTACCATTGTCGTTTTACTTTCTGATATTTGGCTCTGCCGTTGTCGTTTCACTTTCTGACATTTGGTGATCATTCAAATGTGTTTTCAGGTTGTATCGAGAGAAGAGAACAAGGGGAAGATGATCGTCACCGTGTTCCCAAGCGGCGGTGAGAGATACATGAACTCCGACCTGTTTGCAGATGTAAGAGAGGAGTGTATGGCCATGACATTTTGACTTATTTTTTTATTCAGTTAATCGGAACATTAGTATCGTCTGTATAAAATGTCTAAGGAGACTATGTCTTGCTGATAGCACAATGCATTGCAGAGACAGTATTCTATGACAAACAGTTACGCAGGCATGTCGCTACTGCACATTTCACCTTCAATTTAATCTTTTGTTTCACGGCTTTGCTTGGCTGACCCTTCATCTCTTCTCCCGAGGTCTTTCTCCTTGGCTCTAGCGAAGTCAGCTCAAATCGAAGTATAGCTGTCCTGCCAAATGGATTATGCACAAGTAGACATGCTTTACCGGATACAATTAGGCTGATTATGTCACTGAACATGTCACATATCTTGTGTTGAGACTCGCTACCAACCAACCGCAAACCTTCAATCCAAAAATAATTGCAAATTTGTTATATGACATGGACACTGGTGAACCGTAGCATACCATATCCTAAAAGAAACAATAAATAGTACAAATACTCATGTCAGAGTACAATACAAGTGCAGCTACAAAACGAGAGTCCTCTGAAGTTTGCAGTCTTCAGTCTTTGCAGACTGCCCGCGAGAGCATCTCCTTCACCCCGTCGTGAGCACGAGAGTGGAAGCAGCATCAATGGCGGGAGAGGAGGCTGGGAGGAGAGGTGTTCCCTCCCTTCTGAACCCGTCTTCGTCTTCCAGCGAAGGGCAGCAAGAACACATCGCCTCTGATGTCACGCAGGTCAAGCCACTGCCCCTTATCTTCTCCTCAGCCTCTCTCTCTCTCTCTCTCTCTCTCTCTCTCTCTCTCTCTCTCTCTTCCGTCTCCTTTCTGCTTTTTCGGATTCAGGTGCCGCGAGAGATTGATTGTTCATGCGCACCGATTTCTTCAGCTCATCGGATGGACGCCTCTGGTCGAGCTCAAGCGAATCACCGGCAAGGACGGGATAGATGCCCGAATCGTCGGCAAGGTCGAGGCCTACCAGCCCCTCTGCTCCGTCAAGGATCGCAGCGCTTTGAGGTCTGACATTTTCCTTCGTTTTTGACTCAACTGGCTAGGAAGTGGAAATGGAACTCTGAATAGTTTCAGTGGCCCTACTGTTTCTGAATCATCTGATTCGACTTTTAGCTGAAAAATCAACGGGCAATCTTCTGTGTGCCCTGCACATGTCTCCCAAGTTCAGACATGCACTTCTTTTTTTGGCAGTGTACGGCCTGCATTTTTGCCGTGCAATCCCATGCCCACTTCATGGTCGAAGTTTTTACTATCAGAATCTGGATCTATGCTGCACCTAACTACCAATTCCAGTATTGTTCCTCAATCATACAACACTTAAAACTTCTGTTTTCATCTGAAGAATGATAGAAGATGCAGAGGAGAGGGGATTGATTACACCTGGTGTCACAACACTCGTTGAGCCGACAAGTGGCAACCTGGGGTTAGGAATTGTCCTCATTGCTCTTCGCAAAGGTTATAGGTTCGTCGCAGTTATGCCGGGTGAATACTCACTTGATAAGCAGATCCTGTTGAGATACATGGGTGCTGAGTTGTACTTGACTGGTAAGATGAGCTCTGGGAAGCTTTGGGTCTCCTTACCTTCCTTTTTTATTTTGGACTTTATTTAAATTCTTGGTGGCAGTGTAAATTCAGTGAAATTGTATGAGTGACATATGCAGATCCAGCCCTTGGGTTTCCGGGCATAAACGAGAAGGTTGAACAGCTCAAAAAAGAACTGCCCAATGTACATGTACTTGATCAATTCACGAACAAAGCAAATCCCGATGCACATATTAGGTGGACCGGTATGGTTACTTGATGAGCCTGAATATGATGTTTTTATTTCAGGAAACACGAATTATAGCTTATGCATACTGATTCTTTTTTTTTCTGAAATTTATACTTTTTTCATGTTTCAACTTGCAAGGTGTTGCCAAGCACTTATTTCAATTCTTTCCACCTCACATGACCATAATGCAAGTATCATTGTATCATAACCTGATTGCCTGCGCCGTATTTATTGACCCTGATTGTCATTGATAATTCAGAAAACAAAGCATTGCAGCAAACTTCCTGTACATCATAAAAACTTGTATTACAGAATAGTGATAGTTAGGAGTTTCTATCCTAGAATATATATATACTCTGTTGGAACTAGTAATTACATGTTACTTGTATGTCTGATATACAGGCCCTGAGATTTGGAAGGACACTGCTGGTAAGGTGGACATATTTGTAGCTGGTTCTGGCTCAGGAGGTACAGTATCTGGTGTCGGAAAGTATCTGAAGATGCAAAACCCAGCTATCAAGATCATCTGTGTTGAGCCTGCAGAGAGTCCAGTTGTTTCAGGTAACATCATTCAGAAACATCAATTAGTTGAAAATGATCTTTAAAACTCATGATTGTGGTTTATATAGGAAGTTAGATAGTCAGAGAAAAATTATTATTGAGGAGTGTTTCTCTGCTCCCAGAAAGTGTTCCATCATGTAGCTAATGTTTGCCTGGAAATATTTCACTTTCCAGTATAGTTGTCCCTTATTGATGGCCTATCAAATTTATTAGCTTTAATGTTTATTTAGGGAGAAACATAGTTGTATGAGTATGACCCATACTGTATATATATATGTCTAGAGCAAGCTTCATTTGGACTCGTACAGGGCGATGTTTTCTACACTGAACAATAGCAACCAAATTTGCACATTAATTTGTAATGATGTATTGACATAGTATTTCCATCCTTCAGGTGGTGAACCGGGCAAACACAAAATTCAGGGAATAGGGCCAGGATTTATACCTGAAGTACTGGACACCTCTATTGTCGATGAGGCTGTCACGGTGACCACTGAGGAGGCGATGGATAATGCAAGGAGGTTGGCCAAGGAAGAGGGCCTTCTTGTGGGCATATCTTCTGGAGCAAACTTGGCAGCTTGCTTGAAGGTTTGCAATATGTCCTTATTAAAGGCTCTTCCACTAATTATCTCTCAACCATTCTGAAATTTATCGGTAAACCTTCAAATCAATGTGCCTTTAGGTCGCGTCGAGAGAAGAAAACAAGGGGAAGATGATTGTCACCATATTTCCAAGCGGGGGCGAGAGATACATGAACTCCGACCTATTTGCAGCTGCGAGAGAGGAGTGTATGGCCATGACATATTGATCTCATCAATTATTCAGAAGAGGGTCATATTCCACGTAAGGTTCGGCCTGTGCATTATGCAGTTAATATACCATGATACAACAATGAATGAACTGTGTGATAATGTTACGGAAGTTACTCAAGAAATTTGTATGAACTAACTGGAGGACAAGTGTATAAGACAGGTGTATACTGTGTGGATTGATTGGTGTATTGCATTGAGCCCCTTGGGCGATACTCCCTCCGGTTTGGTAAAAGAAGTCGTTTTGGACAAGATTTGAGTCAAACATTGGGAATATAAATCGTGAATAACTTTTAAGTCATTGAGTTTGGAAATGTGAAAACTACATGAATAGATTTGTCTTGCAAAATACTTTCATAAAAGTATACATATGTTAGTTTTTAATAAATATCTTTATAAAAATAAGAAGTCAAAGTTGTACTTTGGAGACCGTGTCGCTGTCCTAAACGACTTCTTTTACTAAACCGGAGGGAGTATATATGAGAGTACATGGCTTGGAGGGCAAGTAGCCTCCCCTAGAGATAAGGAAGGTTATCTCAGGATTACAGGAATCCTAATCTAACCATATCCAGAGTTGCCTAATACCCAATATACGCTAACATCCCCCCGCAGTCGTAGCGTTCGTAGCGTTAGCAACACGAACGGTCAGACTGGAGAACAACAGAGAGATATCCCCCCGCAGTCGAAACGCCGATGCAAACGCTTCGACTGGAGTAGCTCATGCAGATGATAGCCCCTTAATGCCGAAGTAGCCGAAGTCGAGGTGGTCGCGGTCGAAGCTGTGGAGGAGGGGTCGGGCGATCCCGACCTCAGCGTGGCCGCCCGGGTGGCGCCGAGTGGTCGACTGGAGACGACGAGTGGTTGACCGGAGAGCCGAGTTGCCGCGGGTAGGCAGCAGCTTCTGGCGGCAGGTTCAGCAGGACGGTGCGGCTGGATGGCGATGGTGACGGCGCAGCTGAAGAAGCGCGACTTACTGTCCCTTTGGCACATCGGCGGCGGTGTCCGTGAGTTTGCGGCGTGAAGCACTCGGAGTAGGGGCGCTGAGTCGCCGACCGGCGGCGCTAGGGAGCGCCGAGTGGCCGATCGGAGGCGCCTGGAGACGGTGCTGAGCCGCCGACCGACAGCGCTAGGGAGCGCCGAGTGGCCGATCGGAGGCGCCTGGAGGTGGTGCTTAGTCGCCGAACGGCGGCGCGGGGAGCGCCGAGAGGCCGATCGGAGGCACCAAGTGGTCAGCCGGAGGCGTCGGGTGGTCGTCCGGGGGCGCCGAGGGGCGGCGAGGTGGTGCGGGCGCCGCCGCCGCTGGAAGGCGGCGACACCGGCGGTAGAGGCTCGATCACGAGCATCGTCACTGCAGCCTGAGAAGACGCAGCAACAACCTCGTCCTTCGGGAGTGTCGACGATGATCGGCGATGAACGGCGATGACGACGACGAACGGCGGGGCAACGCAAACCGATCTTAGATCGGAAAAATAAAACACTGCAGTAGCAGCAAGACGAACCTCGGGTACAATCTCGGGTGCCCCTAGCAACCAATTCCTCTGTCCCTCCCTTATCTCATCCCCGTCGCACAGGAAAAAAGAAATCAAAGAGAGCAGACGGAACGGGTGGCCGAGCTCGCGCGTGGATCAGGCATCCGGCGGCGAGCGGCTAGGGGCGACGAGATGGATGGGATCCCCCGCTGCAGCGTGGCTCGCCGACGACGGCGAGAGGCAGCGCGGTGGAGGGGTGGTGCCAGGCCGGGCGTCGCATCCCGGCGGCGACGGCAGCAGGCATCGAAGCCGGTCCGCCGCCCCGACGGCTCCAGCGACGGCCGTAGGCGGCGCGACTAGAGCGGCGGGTGAGGGGCGGCGCACGGCCACCGGACGCCCCAGTGTGCGGCGGCGGCTTGGCGCCCCCACGGTCCTCCTCTGCAGCCACGCGAGGAGTAGATGGGAGGCGCACGGCCAGGCGCACGATAGGGGTGGAGCTCCGGCGGAGCTGGCGGCGGGTCCTGGCGGCGAGTCGAGGTAGGTCTTCCTTCACTGCGTGACGACCAAAACGGCGCGCGGATCAGGAGGATCGGCAGCGCATCCTACAAGGGCGCTGCCCCCGGCGGAGATCGATCTCCCCGGGGGCAGCGCGAGGGCAGCGGAAGCCGGAGGCCTAGGGTTAGAACCTAGACTCGTGATACCATGTAAGATTGTAGGATAGCTCATGAGTCCCAGTTAACTTATTTCAAAATTTTAGTTGACTATATCATTTTCTGAGCTAACATATAGCCAAACACCGTCCGCAAACTGGCACAGTATTTTTTAAAAGAAAAACTACGTTTAAAATACATATGGTCTGAAAGGTGAGACTTTGATAAACTAAAAGTATGACATATTTCAATAAAAATTATAAAATATTTTGAAACTATCATTCATAGTAAATCTAGCAACATCTATTTTACAAAGTATATTGATTATCAAAGTAAAAGAAAAGTTTGAATGACAGGAATTAATCCTAAAAACATATACTTCGAATCAGATTGAGTAAAAAAGGTTTGACTTATGGTATTTGAGAACTATTTTATAAGTACATTTACAAATTAGTTAACTGAACCATTCGAGCACAACCAAATCAACAGTGTAGCTTTGTGGGCTGTCTTGTTACATTTTGTTGGCTTCAAATCATCCTCCATGTTAAGGTATAGCCCAACGTTACGTTACCAATCATTTTGTCCTCTTGACCTGCGTGATTATTTGGAAAAATCCATGCTCTCTTCTCTCTTGACCTTACCAATCTTTTTGTTAAGGTCCATGTCCGCCAGCTCAAAAAAAAAAAATCTTTTTGTTCATTTGCTAGTGGGGTCCATGAAGTCTTGCTTGAAAATCCGTGGTCTGTTAAATTGTTTCGCCAGCACGCAGCCGTCGTGTTCCCGCTGTCACGCGAGCCAAAACGAGGCGCGCCACCCTGCAGCTGCCCATGTCCGCCGCCGCCGCCCTGTCGCCAACTAACTCAGCGCCCGTCGCAACAGCTGCCAGTTTGACGCCACGCCATATTAAGCGCCCGCTCCTAATCTGGGCTCGAGCCCCCCTGCCCCGCACGCGCGCGCAGGCCTCCTCCCTCGCCGATCGCCGCCTTATTTATTCGCCGGCGCGGCGCGCAGAGACGAGCTGCCATACAAACCAAAACCAGGCAGCCAGGCCACCGGAGCATCGCATCGAACCGAATCGCCCCAGCTCCGACCCGTGCCATTGCCATCCCGTGCGCGCGCGCGCCACGAGCTCGCCAGGCGGCGGCGCGGCGAGGAAACAAGCCGGGCTCGTTCGCCGGAGACGAGCCGTGCGCCTGCTCCTCGCCCTCCCGATGCTCGCCGGAGGCTGAGAGGCCACCTCGTTCGCCGCGCGGAAACATCCCAGCCGTCCGAGCCCCGTCGGACGGCTGTGCTGGCGGTACAAAAATAGCAGCGCTCGCACCGGCTCCAACCGAGGATTATTAGGCGTCGTCGTCGTCCCGTCCCGTTCGCGGCCGTGCTGGTCGCCTGGAGATCAGGGAGCGGCGGCGGCCGGCGCTCCCTTGGCATTGCCCCTGCAGGACGTCGCCATCGCCGACAAGGACAGGGCCACGTCCGGACACCAATCCTCGCCGGCGGCCATGTCGTTCGGGCGCGAGGACGACGCGCGCCACCACCAGCCGGCGACGCAGCTGATGGAGCGGCGCCCGTCGTCGTCGGGCGGCGGCGCGGCGGACCCGGGTCGGATCCCGGCGGCGGTGTTCGAGCGGGACGACCCGTCGGAGTCGAACAAGGACTGGAGCATGATGTCGACGGAGTCGGTGTTCGGGCTCCAGGTCGCGCCGTCCAGCGACTTCACCGGCTTCTTCCTCGCGCACCCGGAGCTCATGGACATCGCCACGCCGCCGCGCTCCAGCACCGTAGCGGCGCCGCCGCGCACCAGCGCCGTCGACGCCGCAGACGCCAGGGCGGCGGCGGTGGCGGCGGCACCCGTCGTCATCTCGCCGCCATTCGACAGCATCCCGGAGCTCCCCGACAGCACCATGAAGGGAAATTACTCCTTCGCCTTCCCAAAGTACGCACATCTTTTCTTTTGTTTCAAAGTTTGTTCTTGCATTGGCTGATGATGAACAATACCTGATCGATCGTCGTGCAGCTTGATAGAGGACAGGAGGAACTACTCCAAGAGAGCTCAGCAGCAGGAGGAGCAGCAGCCGGAGCCAGCGGCGCCAATGGAGCCGCCCGAGGTGGTGCCGGCGCCGGCACAAGCGGAAGCGCAGGCGCAGAGCCAGGCCAGCAGCAAACCGGAGGCAGCTCCGGCACCGGCGCCAGGAAAGGGCGGCTTGTTCTCGTGCTTCCCCTGCTGCTGATAAGCGAGCAGAATCAAATGTCCGAGCTGAAATGGCACGACGTCTCCTATGTAAATGGCCACTTGGGCGCTATGTAAAGTGAAATGGTTTAGAGTCCGATGAGTGGTCTCACGTGTGTGCAGAAATGCTGGGTGTAAGGGGCTAATGTTTTCCTGGTACAAAAATGGAGTTGGGGCAGCAGGTTCAGGCAAGGAAGGTTATGTCAAAAATTCAGAGTGGCTAACTGGCTATACTGGCAATGCAATGATCTTTTCATGTACAATGGCCTATGGGGAGACTGAACAATTCGAAGCCATTTTTCGCGTTCCTATAATGATCTGTAACAATTCAATTCTGAAAGTAGACTTGTAAATGAAGAGTAAATGCTGCAATTCAGAATGCAAGTGTTGCGTACCTGTTGCATATAAGCAAGGGCATTGGTGCCTGGGCTGGCCAGGAATGAAGGTACTTTGGCAACAAGAGCAAAAAGAAAAGGAGGAAAACCCACAAGTTCCTCAGGCAATAAGTTGGACTTCATGACTGTATGATAATTTTGGATCAATGCTTACATGGCAGAAAAGGTTCCCCTTGCATAAGACGACAATAAGTAAAGTTTGCAAGCGAAGGAAATTCAACTGCCAAAGATTTGAGCTGTTTCTATGATGTGCAGCTACATGCTTAATGCCCAATCAAGCCAGGCACAGCAACAAAAGGATGCCTCCTTGGACATTTACAGTTACAGCATGGTACACAAAATTCTGAGATGGCATCTCTATCACACAGAACAAGCACACTAATCTAGTTGAATGGTAATGCTAAAGAACTGGCAAGTAACTTCACGTTGGCATACCATTCAACTAGAAGACCCTACTGCTGGCTGGAGACTGGCGTCCCATCTTCGTTCTGCGCAGCTTCAATTGCCAGAGTTTTCTTAGCGACTTGTTTGGGAATATCAAGGTCATCTTGGATGCAACGTTGCAAAGGATGGGACAGAAGAATGCACATCTGGCGAAAGAAAACACGAGCAAGCCCTTGACCGGTCTCGAGAATGTACCCCTCATACTGGCTGACATGCTCAAGAGCATCAACCAAGGCATCATATACTTTCTGTGGACAGTTATCAGCAGTTGGCTTGTCATGGAGATAGATTATGTCCAGGGTGAAATTCTTTGGCTTTACGGGCCACTGATGGTGTGGCTTGGTAGAGGATCGGCAGTAGATGAGTACCTGAAACGATTTAGCCTTGCCGCAGTCAAGACCCGAGGCATTATAATTGAATAGATGCAAAGTAAATTACTACATATATAACCTTGTTCAAGAGCTGTGCACATTATGATAGATAGTTATCCTAGCATTTTACATATACTGAAATGAACAACTATTTCCAGGGTACAATAATTTACAACGAGATACCTTTATGTTAAATTTAAATCACATGTGCATGATAATAAACATAAATCTTATCAACAAGGTTCTACAAGACCGCTACTTCTGCTTGATGTGTTATTGATTACCAAACACTAACATGGAAGAAACTTACGAACCAGTCATTATTTAAAAGCCACGGGACCCTGATTCATAGTTACAAAAAGCTTACCACCCTGAGAAGTCGGCCTTGTGATTCTGCTCTTTTCCCTTCCTGGTAAGCTATCTTGAAGAGCTGTGTGAGATCAGCCATTGCATATCTGGATTCTGAAGCAGACAAGGAATGGATTGCCTCCATTGCTGAACCAACATCGCTGCTGAAGTCCTTCTTAACCTTAAAATTCAGGGGTGAAAGCAGGTCTATTAACCAAACTAATCGCCGCATTCTGGAAAAAACAACAACTATCTTCACTAGTAACTCTGAAAACAAACTACAGAACAACAGCAACATTGGGGAAATTCGGGCCAATATCTCACTCGACTGCTAACATAAACCCAACCTAACCAGAATTATCTCATGTGGATAAGCTCATATAACAGTAGATAGAAAATTAGCAATTGGAAATTTTGGGGCGATCCTCACTTAACTGCTAGCTTAACCCAAAGGTAAACATAATTCCCTCATGTGGGTCCTCTCATATCTCGAGTCGAAGGATCAAACATTTATAGCTTGCACGTAGCAGAAGGAATCATGATCTATAATCATCAAGCATTTCTGCACAAATAGGAATAGTGTCCTCTACAATAAATTTGGGGGCACCATCTCACTCAACTCCCAACTTAAACCCAACCTAAACAGAATTCCCTAATGTGCATCCCCTTTATATCGAACTGGATGCTCATATATATATATATATGAGTCTTTTACCCCTATGCCATTAAGAAAGTTGTGGCTTACCTGTGTGCCACAAAAAAGTTTGGAGACACCTGTGTGCCATGAGCCCAAGTTTCTTTTACCTGTGTGCCATTCCGTCCACCTTCTGTTAGAAATTAGCTCTGACAGGTGGGACTCACATATGGAAATGACTTCTCTGCCCCTGTTCTTATCTCTCTATGAACAATGACCCCACTTGTCATCCCTCTCCTCCAGCCATCTCAAGCTCCCTCCTCATGGCCTGCCATCTCCGTCCCCTCCTCAATCTCCGCCTCTTGCTGCTCCTCGGCGCGGCCCTCGGGAACGCCGGCCCCGACCGGGGCGTCGGGGCGGAGGCGTCAGATCGGGCGGCGCTGGCCCCGGCAGCGCCGGCGGCGACCTGCGCGGAAGACCTCCATGGGAAGGGGGACTTCCGCACGTGATGCGAGGTCTCCGAGGAGGTCAAGCTGGGCGGCGACGTCTACATCACGGGGAACGGCAGCCTCATGCTCCTCTACGGCGCCTATGAGGAGGGCGGCGGCACCAGGGGTCGGAGCGGATAGGGGTGGGTGCCGGGGAGGCGGCGGCGCCAGGGGTCGGAGCGGAGAGGACCGCGGCCGGAGAGGAGAGGACCGAGGCCGGGCGGGCGCGGGGCCAACGCGCGGCCAGGCCGCCAGCGCGAGGTGGAGGGCGGGTAGGAGATGGAGGGAGAGTGGCATGGGGAAGAAGAGGGAGGGAGGTTAGGGATGACAGGTGGGCCCCGCAGCATGGAAGGGCAAAATAGTCTATTCCCACGTCCGTTAGCCTCTGTTACTCCTCCATCCGTCCAAAGTGGCACACGGGTAAACGAAAGTTGGGCTCATGGCACACATGTATCTTCAAATTTTTTTTGGCACAAAGGTAAGCCACAACTTTCTTAATGGCATAGGGGTAAAAGACTCTATATATATATATAGGTTCACGCATCAGAGAAGGAATCATGATTTCTAGTACGAGACAACAGGGGGCCATCAACCATTTCTGCACAAATAGGAACAGTGTCCCCTCCAATTTCTAATCGAAAGGGCCAGGAACGCGAAATCCCGCCAAACGTAGCCGAGAAATGGAGGGATCAGGTCAGGCCGTACCATGGAGACGGTCTCGCCGAGGGAGGCGAAGGCGAAGCGGTGGTCGGGCCACATGGTGAGCTTGCTGTGGACGAAGAGCAGCAGCGCCTGCCTGACCGCGTCCATCCGCCTCACCGGGGGCCGGGCGGCCCCGGCCCCCGCGGGCGGCTGCGGCTGCGGCGACGCGGAGGAGGCGGAAGCGGAGCCGGAGGACGGCGCGGAGGCGGACTTCATCTCGGCGCTCGCCTCGAGGTCGACGTCGACGCAGAAGAGGATGTCCTCCGCGGGGAGGCGGACCGGCGGAAGCGAGTAGCGCGGCGGCGCCGGCGCCGCGGCCGGCGGCGTGGGGTCCACCGCTGCCATCGGGGACAGCGGAGCGCGGCGTGGGCTGTTGGGTCGGGGATGGGCTCGGTCGCCGGTCTGGGGGAGGAATGGTTGGGTTCGGTTCGTTGTTGGTGCGTGCGGTCGGAATCGGAGCTCGCAAAGAGACCCCCTGTCAAGAATGAGGCAAAGGCACTGGATC
The DNA here is from genome assembly GCA_015476505.1 of Urochloa ruziziensis. Classification (NCBI taxonomy): domain Eukaryota; kingdom Viridiplantae; phylum Streptophyta; class Magnoliopsida; order Poales; family Poaceae; genus Urochloa; species Urochloa ruziziensis. The sequence continues at coordinate 29,332,438 of CM027126.1, read as the reverse complement.
AGGGTCCGGCCAGAAGTGCTACCTGCTACACCAAAAACGAAAAAAAAAAAGAAAAGAACTTTAAGGATTTGAATTCCATTTTCTTTGCTTTTTCATTAAATCTTCATGCTAATTAAGAGTGATCACCCCTCCATATGAAACTGCTGAAAGATGTGCAGATAGTTTTTGTGACCATTATTGGTACCAGAAATTAATATCACATAGTAGTGATGGAAAATAGCGCTTATAATAATATACTAGCAAGGTGGCCCGCACAAATTGTGCGGGTAGCTAGCTTTTTTTACATTTTACATGATTTTTAATGAGGTTACTATGTAGGTGAAAAAAATTATTTTACATTTAATTATTTGATAATTTTTACCCTTATATTTAAAAAAGAGTTTAGTTTATTAAAATTTTTGTGGTTTGAATTTGTTTTTTTAGAATTCATTTGTGATGAATAATTGAAGCTCATTTTTTTATCAAAGTTTATTTTGCTCCGAGTCTTTGTTTTTTAAATAATGTGAGGTTCACTATTGACTGTTGCCATTGCGTAGCCGCAACCATCTGCCACTGAATCATTTCTTTCTTATCTTTCTTGTTTGTTCAAGCCAAAGCAGCTTGCTGACTAAAGACATAATCGATCTTCTCTTTGGGTTACTGATGCTCCAGCATTCCTGATAGAACCGACACCATAATATTAGTTGGATTGTCTTTTAATATTGATGGTGTGTGCTCCACCGCTGTCCAAGGTCTCGTTTGGAAAAGCTCAAGTGTCAATCGAACTCGGGTGGCGAGATATCTATATCCCTCCTCTGTGTCATCTCCCAGTGCTCCAACACCAAATTGAACCATTATGGATCCCATTGTTTTGTTTTCATATGACTATATGGGCTTCGGGCAGGTGGAGAGCAGTACACATATAGTGAGGAGATCGATGACCCTCAAATCCTTGCCCGTTAATTTCTTACTTTTCCTCCCCATAAATCAACCATGTATCTCATCCATGCCTCCTGGTCTCATGCAGCCCACGCAACTAGTCAGGGATGCATAGTTGCATAAGTTACATCCTCTCCCACTCATCTTGCATGTCATCTACATATACCTCCTCCATATCTTCATCAGGATCATGAACTCACCTCCTAAGCTGCATCTTCTTCTATCAACCTCTTCCTTGGGCATTGTGGATTAAGCGGTCATGCAATTCGCATGCTGCTATAGGGTTGTCATGTACGTCGACCAATGACCCTGCCGATCCCAATAAAAGTTGGTCGCCAATGGTGCAATTACCCTGGTGCTATGAACTATGCTGGCATGATCGAAGAGGATTTGCATTCCGCCTTGGCCCAACTGCTTCACGCCACACCATCTCTTTGCTGCCAACGACATTAGTTTCACGGCAAAATCCGTCTTTTGATTTGTTGGACATAGTCTCACCTTTTGCTTGGATTTTAACATGTATATGTGATTCCTTCCTGGTATGGACTCATATTTAAGGCATTGTTACCTTACGGTGAAAGGATGTTGTGATGTTTGCTTTTACTTTTAAAAATTCATAAGTAAAAAGAAATAGATGAATCAATCTAAACCTTATTTATGTATTTATTTAATATAGGAATTTTGAAGGTCTCTTTTTACCTAGACTCTTTGGGCTACTCTCGTTACTTTAGATCATTGTAAAATTCAATTGTGTATATACTTTTTTTCTTGATAGAACACGCTTATGAAAGGTTAATAATTAAAACTATCAATCTAGTGAACTTGGCGTAGCTCAGTCGATCCATAAGATTTCTTGTGGTGGATTCTACCCACCCAAGTTTCAGTTCTCGACTCAACACGAATCCTCGTATTTTTAAGATTTTTTTCAGGATTTGACCAGTGTTGTTTTTTAGTGGTAGGTGGCATCCCCAAAGACAGGGTAGCGTATGTGGTGACTTCGTAAATCTTGAGATCAATTTGCTCAATCTCTAAGATGTACCCATGCAGATAGCGTTGCACGCATGTATTCATATGTATAAGTGCATCCGTATGTTAGTGAGTACAATTCGGAAAACAAAACTATTGTTTTTTCCCGTCAATCCACTTTATTCGTTTACCCTCCGAATAAATTTGTGCTCACTTTACTCCTATTCTATTTTAGTTGGCCCAATCTACCTCTAATTAGATTTCTCTTTTTTTATTTGAATAAAGTTGAGTTTTAATTATATATTTTATTAGTTGACTTATAACATGATGTCATATGTTAGAAAAATACATTAATTTTTTTACAGTTAGTTGTTATACAATTTTATATACCCAAGATCAATTTCGTATTAAATGTTCCTAACCGATAAAAACAATCATATATAATTTTTTAATGTAAAGCATCATATTCTATAGGGCGTGTTTAGATCAAGGTAAGGGGTGGAAAGAACGAAAAAATACTGTTTCTATGGAAGCGTGCATAGAGATATAAATGAACCGACACAGTTCTCTAGGTGGATAACTTTTCGTAAAAAGGTGACACTTTTTGTGTATCTAAACACAGCTTAAAATTCAACTCATGTAGACAGGAAAAAAATAAGAAAAAAACTTTTTTTGAGACTAAGAAAAAAAACTTATTGAGGCAGACTGTGTTAATTGAAATAGTTTAGGGGAGTAAATTGAGACTAAATTTTACTTATGAATTAAGTGGATGAAGTAAACATGTAAGGGGCGTAAAATGGTCTTTCTCCACAAAAAGAGAATAGGACGATAGCGTCGCCTGTCCATGGGGCGCCACCTACATCGGGGCTATTGCGGGGCTGTTGTAGGGACACCGTATTTTACACACGGGAGTCACGTTCTCTGTATGTATTTTATCGTGTCATTGATTTATTTCAAATTGCAATAATAAAGATGATGCCAAGCTCACATATATCAATATCTACGAATAAATGGAAACCAAAAAGGAACAAAGTATGTAAACGGAAAAAAAAAGAAAACAAAGTATGAAAATGTGGAGATATCGGATAGGATAACAGAAAACATATTAAACTTCTTTTGTCCGTTGGAAACATGGAGTCCGAGTAAAGCACAAGACATCAATGGTATAATTTGTTTATTAATTTTTTAGTTAAATTCAACTCACGTAGACAAGGAAAAAGAACTTATTGATGTTTTTCTCTTTTTTAGATTAACGTGGGATTTTCTAGGCTATTATTAGTCGTATGTGATTTGGACTCTTTCGGTTAGCTTGGACCGTTAGAGCTTCATAAAATCCGACGGTGTATATTCTTTTCTTTTTTAGATTAACGTGAGATTTTCTAGACTCTCTCGGTGAATCTAGTGGCTCCTTTTGCTTCTGTTTTAATAAGATAATAGATAGATATCAACCATTATGACTAGAAATATGAATTGTGCTTGTTTTATGTGTAGAATTGTATCCGGAGATGAATTTCACTTAATGTTTTTGGTGTTGTTCAGTCAAAAAAAAGGTGCAGATATACCGTTAACAGATTAAGGCCCTGTTTAGTTGGGTGTAAAAAGGGTTTATGCATTGGGCGGCGTGCACACATAGAAGAAATAAATTGACTCGGTTTTTAAATGAAAATATTTTACAAAATGGATGGAACTAAACCTGACCTAATATCCACGGATTTATTTGCTCTTGTTTACGTGATACACATGAGGTGTATATACAAGAATTATGCGGACAGCAGGCAAGACCGTCCATGCTGCCGTTTCAAAAAAAAAAAAAAAAAAAACTCCCTCGCTCCACCGTGGCTTGCTACTCACTGACACACTAGTGAGTAGTGAACTCTCCGCCCTGAATGAAGATGAAAGGTTTGGCAGCACTCAATAGACACCTCCTGTGTAAAATTGGTGTCTCCTGGACAGTGTACTTGTGTCCTTGTTTCTTATACATGTTAATTCTCTCGTGCAAACAGCAAACCCATGTCTTAGCACATGGATGCCATTCTCAACGAGTCGGTGTCAACTACTGCAAAGTCCACGCATGCGCCTTACTAGCAATTTTGAGTGGGAGGATACATGCAGCTGCAGCTGCCAGCAATTGCCACCTCCCGCGTCTTCTTCCTGTCCTGATGACCGTTGAACGAAAGCACCTCTGCTGGCGACGTCATGATCATGGCGAGGGCGCGAGACACTTCGCCCGCCTCAAGGAATCATCAGGCAACCTCTCCGGTCTTGGTGCCATAGGCAACGAGGAGCGAGCTTAGGGGCACGTCGACCCTACCGCCGGCCGTTCATGCCCGGGCCCTGCGCCGTTGGCGTCGCAGCCGTCGAGGCCCTACGTGTCCTGGGGTCTGGGGACCGGACGCTGATCGAGCACGCCGGCAAGTAGGTCCTCCGCACCGATCGAGCGTTGACCTCGCGGGCGCGTCGGCTACCGACCGACGAGGAGTCCCGGCGCGTCCCCGTCGGCCGTCGCCTTCATGCGGCATGCGTGTTCGCCGACAAGGGATGCTCCGGCGCCGTTGACCGGCCGCGTTCCACGCCCCCACACGGCCACACCGGCTCATCGTCATCGAGCTCCTTCCTCCTGCAGCTGCGCGAAGTCTGGCAGCGCCACCGGATCGAGCTGCTATCCAAGGAGTCGGCGGCGAGGTCTCCGGCGCGTCCTCGAGCAGAGCCGCCGCCGTGGACCGCCTCCGCTGCGCCATACTCACTCGCGCGATCCACGCGACCTGGGCCGCAGGACCACCGCCGCCGCTGCGGCCCATGATCGAGAAAACGAGTGATTCTGATCACGGCTCCGCCGCATCCAGGCCACAGGTGCGTGATCTGACGGCTCCCACGGACCCATGGGGTGGACGGTATTTGAAATACCGTCCACCCCCAGCCTGGACAAGTACGCCGATTCCGCTTCGCTCCTCGGCACGCCTGAGCACGGCCGTGTTCCAGGACACGGAACGTACGAGTTCGCTCGCTCGCGGGCATTGCTCGGCTCCAGGGCGGCGCTGGCGCGCGCGTCCAAGTTCCAAGCTCCTTCGGCGAGACGAGGCCGGCAGCTCGACCAAGTTCCTGGCTTCCGGTTCCGGCCGGGCGACGGCGTCACCAGCTGGTGGCTGACAGAGCGCGGTGTCCGGGGGCGCCGCGAACATGCTCTGTGAGAGTGCGACGCCTGCTGGGCGCGGCGCGCGTCCTCGAGGAGAGCGATCGTCGGCGTCGAGCCCCGCTACCGCAACACCGTGCTCGCGCGCCGTCTCGCGTTCCATGTTCAACCAAGACGGCAGCACGAGACGGCGATCCAAATATTTCGGAGCTCTCTGCGATGTCGAGGTCGCCACCGTACCGTGCGCATCGGCTGCCGACGAGGACTGGATCAGCATGCGCGCAGCTGTCGGCGCCACCGCCTGACGCGCCTGCTCACGGATGCAATTACGCCGTCCGCGAGCTCGAACACCTGCAGGGCGCGCGACAGCGACGCGTGGAAATAATCCGGTTGTTGACAGTCTGGGATTGGAAATTATGCCGGGAGCTTGACGATGCTTGCTGGGCGCGGGCGGTGGCCTCGTCGCGCCGGATGCCGATGCCGCCGGGCGCGCATCGTTGGCGCGTTCACGCCCCAGAGGAACGAGCTTGTGCAGCTGCAGGCGGCGGCTAGACTGCCAACCGTCCCTCGATCACAGAAGTCGTCGCCGTATGGAACCTCGCTGCGCCGCCGCGCCGTACTCGCCCTGCGCGGCTCCCGATCGAGAAAACAAACGAGTCCAGTCGCTATTCTGCAGACACATGTGTACATGTACGGTACGGGTACGGCCGTCTTGTGAGTCGTGAGTCGTGACAGGTGTGGTGTACACACGCTACACGGTACGTAATTGTCGAGAATCAAGATGTCGCTTTGGAACAAGATCCTCTACCATCACGTCCCCTGATGGGTCTCTGCAGTCATCGAATATTCGAATCCCACCAGCCACCAGCGTGTACCACGTCCTCTCCTTCACGTATTGGGCTTCAGCCCAGCATAGCACGGGCCCATGCTAGTCTTTTAGCGCTAATGCTCTGTTTTTGGCGCGAAGACGCGCGAGGGCGAGCTGTGAGGGCGGCGGTCGCCTGCTACGATCTCTCGTTTGCTATCTGGAAGCAATAGGTGTGTTAATCTTCCTCCTATGTATTGATTCCTCTATTCTTCTTGCATTTCATTTGATCGATCCATTCAATTTGTTGCCTAATTCTTACCCTGGCCCCTCATTAGACCGTGTGTTCCTGCAACCAAAAGAAATCCTGCAACCCAGGAAGGGATGTCTGAAGCATACATGACCATCAATACATTCTCTCAACTATTGACGGTATATGCACAGAGTTCACTTTGATTGTTTTTATTTTCCAGTGATCAATCTGCTACTAACACATAGAGTTCACTTTTCTTTTGTTTTCTTTTTCAGGGACCAGTGATCAATTTTGATGCTGAATTTGAGAGCTTCAGAGAATAGATGTTGAATTCTAGTAATCATGCTTGGCTTTGAAAATTAGTTTTTGGTTTTCTAGTTGAAGTGTAAAGTTCAGTATGCCATATGAACTTGACATTTGGCACTGATGCTTTGCTAGAGAGCAATACAACATTCTGTTCTTTTGAGTGACAAGTTGCAATAACATCTGTACATTCCAGTGATAATTTCCAAGCTATACATTTTGCAGAATCTTTCTCATTCCTATACAATCACAACTTGCCCAAATTGCTAGCACCTGTACAATTTACAAAACACAATGCTTCTTTGCAGCTTCTTCTAGCTTCGTGCCTTCCTAGGAGCCCAGGCACAACACTCTGCATACTACTTGCTGCATTCTTTTCCTTTTCCTTGCCTGTGCTTTGCTCCTTCAATGTGGCAGTCCGTGATTCCGAATGCGGGTGAGCAGCCCCCGACGGTGTTGCTGGCCGGCGTGCTTCCGGTCCCGGCGCGGGCGGCGGCGAGGCTGGCTCGGCTCCAGCGTAGGCGGGCGAGCAACCAGCGGGTGTGCGGGCGGCGCCGGCGCGGGTGGCGGCGCAGCCGGCTCGGCTCACGCGTGGGCGGGCGAGCAACCGGCAGGCACGCAGCCGGCCTCGGTGCGGGCGAGCGGCGCGGCCGGCGCGACCTCGGCGTGGCCGGGCGAGCAATCCAGGCGCCATCGCCACAAGCTTCTCCGGTGACGATGGAGAAATCTAGGCGCCGCCGTCACAAGCTTCCCGATCTGAATCGAGAAGAAAGGAAGAGCTTCTCCAGGCGCTGTTGTGGGCTTAGTCGTGAGTTGGGCCAGGCCTGGGAAAATAGCATCGGTGTTTTGGGTCGTTGGATGCGAGCGGACGGACCTGATGCCCTGACTGCAGGGTAACATCAGTGGGCGTGATGGTAGAGGATCTCGTTCCGTCGCTTTGATATATAGCTAAGCTAGCTACACTTTGTTAGAGCATTTAATTTTCGCTAAAAAGTTGAGCCATTTTAAATTTTGCCCACAAACCAATTTGTTTTCTTTTATTCTAATTATTAGCTAGCAAACAATTAATTTTTTATATGACCTAACCTTGCATAAAACATAACCTGCGTGTGCATTTTATTTCTCCCCCTTATAAAACCACAGGAATATCTCTCTCGTTTGAATCTGAATACATCATTCAAATTCCAATCCATTAAACTCCTTCAAACAAATATGCAAAGACATTTCCTAATCCTAATCTACTCTGGGCCGAAAGCCCGTTCTCTTCCAGACCGAACCAGCCTTTCTCTCCCTTTTCTTTTTTGCGGCCCAACTCTTTCCCTCCAACCTGCGGCCCATGATCGAGAAAAACGAACGATTCTGGTCACCACTCTGCCGCGTCCAGGCCACAGGTGCGCGATCTGACGGCTCCAACGGACCCAGGGGGTGGACGGTTACCGTCCACCCCCACCCTTGGACATGGCCGCATGCGTGCCGCTTCTGCCTTGCTCCTCGGCTCGCCGGAGCAAGGCCGCGTTGCAGACGCTGCTCGGCGGATCGTAGTGCTCCCACAACGCGTTATATGCCGCGAGATCGCGGCGCTACTTCTCAGCAGCCAGCCCGTTCGTCCACTGCCTCCACGAGACCACGACGTCGACCGAGTGGCCACGCCGTCACGGCAGTAGACGTACGCGTTCGCTCGCGGGCATTGCCGGGCTCCAGGGCGGCGGCGCTGGCGCGCGCGTCCCGTTCCACCTCCGGCAAACCGAGGCCGGCAGCTCGACAAACTTCGGGGCTTGCGGTCGGGCGACGGCGTCAGCAGCTGGCTTACAAAGCGCGGCGGCCAATCCAGTTCCCCGGCCTGCGGCGGATGAGATCCAGTTCCCTGCGATGAGCACATCGGCGACTGCTACTGCTTCTACGGCCAATCTTCTCTTAGGTAATCTACCACATGATCTCTTGCTGGGCGATGAGCACATCAACTGGATCTCGGACCGTGGTTCTTGTTTGCCGGGCCATCACCCACGAATGAGCTGATGTTGATGATGTACTAGTACTAGTAATTCAATTTTGCATATTGCACACTCGGTAGGCTACTGCTTCCACGCATGAACTGCTACTGCTTCCACGCATGAACCTGCTACTGCCTCCGCGCATAGCTCTTTCAATATCCTGATTGTTCAATGATTGATACCTTCGTTTGCAATTATGTTGTGGGAGAAATTTGCTTACACATCCTTCCAAACAACTGATTAGGATTGTTTATACACTTTGTGTAATATAATATCGTGCTTGCAAAATTGAATGAACAAATCCTTGCACTGTTGTGATGCTGCAGTAGCGTATATTATACCATATACTCCTTCATGCATTGTTGGATAATTTTTCATTGTGTCTTTGAATAGCAATGCCTCACTTAAATACTCCTTCATACATTGTAGTAGCACCAGTATATGAATGTTGTGGCTCAAAATTCATTTTGCTGCCTAATCTTTTGGCCTGATCTTAGGCCCTGACTCACCCTCCGTGGACGAACCTTGCGAAGAGCTGCTGAAAGTTTGATGGTGATTTGCATTTTTGTAGGCAGTTTGGTGTCTGACTGCTTCAATTTAGTGCATTCTCTTTTTATAAAAAAATGTAGAAACTGCTGAGTCCAAACTGCAGTCTATCAGTTACTCCTGGAAATCCGAATTGTTCATTTTACTAGGTGACTTGACTTAAACAAAGAATTTTTTCTCTCTTCTTAGCACAAGGCTGAAAGTTCCAAGGCTTCCTGGGTACTCGTTGATTGCTGGCCACTAACTGGTTTAGGATCTGGCCGGGCTGCCTGTGCTTTTCCTTGCCTCTAACAGACCTTCTCTGTTTGTGGGCTGTTGCTTGCGTATATGTGTACTATGCTTCAAATTCTGTTGCTTGGTCTTGTGATGTTGCACCCTTCAAGCTCATTTTTGTGACTGGAGGTATTTTTAATCTGAGATCTTAGTTGGTGATATTTATGGTCTCCTTGAGGTTCTTATTGATTAGGAAAATGGTGGGCTTTGAATATCTGTACATGAGCTAATTTTGATGGTTTTTGATGCTTGGGGTCTGGCGACTTGTATGATGCATTCAATGTGTCAATGTTCACATCCACAATAGTTCATACTGTCAGTCAGATAATCATCCTGCATTCAGACTTCATAGTAGTTTATGCCCAATTGGTGTTATTAGTTTATTTACAATATATGATGCATTGAACTCAAACAAATTTTGCATGCCACACCTCTGCATTTCACTTGTTCAGTTTAGAAGCAAGTTGATGAGTCGCAGTAACTAGTATAGTGGTTGATGTGTTTATTTTTCCTTCGTGCGTTTCTGCACTACTGGGTTCCTAATTGCAGGCTTTTTATTTTCTTTTTCACCTGTCCATGTATTTATTAGCTAACATTAACTTGACATTATGCACATAATTTATATGTTTAATATCGTTTCTTGTTGTTTTCAGATATGGATTAAAACTTCAGAAGTTCTATCTCGTGATCAAGTGTTTATTAGCTGAGTACCGACATCGAAATGTGGTTATTTATAGAGACTATGGTTGAGGCTACCCTCCCCATGTCTGAACGTGATGTTAACTGAACTTTGTTATTTCACTAGAATCTGTCAGCTTTCATATTTATGTGACCTTTGTTTTGATTTGGATATGTACAAGGCACCGGATACTTATGTTATACTGGATTGTTTGATGCTAGCGATCATTGATCTTTGCATATTCAGACTGGGCCAACGGCCAGAATACCATTGAAGCGCACTGGACAGTGTTATTATTTACTGCTTACCGAAACATGTAGTTACAAGGGTGAAACAATACACCTGTATTGTTGTGCACAAACTTTTACACCGGTAACTCATTCACAGGTGTAAAAAAGTACCAGACTGCCAAACAGGGCCTAAGGTTTTTTTTCCCGCCAGCTGCGCCATGCTCGTGCAGGCGAACAAATCCTCGAGCAGAGCCGTCGCCATGGACCTCCCACGGACCCAGGGGTGTGAAAACTACCGTCCACCCCGCCCTGGACATAGGCGTCGCCTCGTACTTCGCTCCTCGGCTGGCCAGAGGCCCAGAGTACGGCTGCGTTCCAGGCGATGCTCGCCCCGGATCGTAGTGATCCAGTGCTCCACGCCACGTTACCCGACATCGGATCACAGTGGACCTGTCCGGTTCGCTCCCCTCCACACTTTCCGTGCTGGTTTCAACTTAAATTCTAGTCCCCCGTTAACAGAATTCGTTTGCTCTCTTCATGCTTTCCTTTTGTGAAAATGCCGTGATCTTCTCACTCGATTTTCATTCTAGCAAAGCACATTATTCATGTATCATATCACTCATGATGGTCCCTGCTACTGTTATTTAACTGAACCTTTGAACTTTGGCTGCATTCAAATGCCAGTACCTTTGTGTGTTTGTACCACTTGCTACCAACAGATCAACCCCCAATTAGTCATGTTGAGCTGCTCTTTCACCTACTCCCATAAAAAAATTGATATGCGTATGGCGTGAGATTTAGAGCCAACTGAAAATGGGTGTTGACAATACACCTGGGCTGGCTTGATTTCTCGTGTTGTTTGAAATTGATTGCATCCCGTGAGGCTTATCCAGTCCACAAACGGTGGTCTCGCTTCAGGCGGTCTATTTTTCTTCTTCTTATCATAGATTCAAGGTTGGGCCAGAAAATACCTGAGGAAAAGTATCGTAACGTGTGCTGAAGAATAATTACTTTTAGAATTAAAAGTAATATGGTGTTTTAAGTTTTTTCAACAGTGAGCACCGTGTTGAAACTAATCAAAATTTGTATCGATTGTTGTTTAGTGCCAATTGTATGCAACAACAGTCTACCTTTTTTTTAGGAACCAACAGTCTACTTTTAGTCTAAACCACCTCTGCTTTAATAGGCAATGCACTGTTTGTATCGGTGCCGACTAAACACTACTCTGGAATATGAATGATTCTTATGAGATGGTTCAGTGAAGTAACAGTCATGAACTTGTCCAAGCAAGCATGTTTTTTACCTTTTGTATCCAGATTCTCCTCAAGTGTTTGAGCAGGGCAGCAGGGCTGCTATTTTTCTTGTCAGGTTGGTTTGGAGATATCATGGAAAATATGTAGCTGGACTTGTGACTGGATCTCACGGGCAATTGAAATCCCTTCATTTGCTCCCAGCATCGGCGTTTGTCCATCAAAGGCCCTATACGAAATGCTTCACCTGCAGGTGGATTTCATATTGCCTCCAACGAAAAGCTGCAGACTAAATCAATCATATTTGGACTTATTTTGATTCAATAGGAGTAGTTCTGCAACAGAGCTGACTAAATCTTAACGGATAGTAGGAGATGGGAAAACAGTTTGATTGACAAGGATCATCACTGCAGTCAGAATTCTTCTTTACTGAAGGCAAGTTTTCTACTGTTCCAAACGATCTTACAGTTGATTTACCTATAGACGAAGAACTGGTGGTTGGCAATACTTCTTGTCCATGTAAAGAATTCCTGGAGTGATCCACAGGCTTCACAACAAACGAACAAACTGTGTAAGCAAGCATACAAACAAGAAATGTGATAACATTTTGTGCGACCATCTCTGCATAAGGTACTTTTAATACAATCTGGTGCCTGCTCGATAACAATGCATGCCTGTCACACTGATAACAATCTGACAAATCACACACATAAGTATTGGGGTTTTAAACGAATTTGGAGTAGTAGGTCAGAAAAGCTGCCCTGTTGCACTGATAAAAAAGAAGAAATGCATCACTCATAGTCTCCCTGTCCCTCATCAGTCATCACAGATCACACCACGGCAGATACTATACTAGCATGCGATGCCGCCGGCAGCGGCGGTGCGCGTGGCGTCCCGACGCACGGTGAAGCCGCCGCCCCGTCCTCGCGAGCGCATCGCGCTCACCTCCTGGGATCTCGCCTTGCTCCCGGCCGACTACCTCCAGTACGGCCTCCTCTTCGCGCCGCCGCCATTCTCCACCGCCCACCTCGTCGACCACCTGCAGGCCGCCCTCGCCGGCGCGCTCGCCGTCTACTACCCCGTCGCCGGCCGCCTCGCCACCGACCAGCACCTCGACGCCAAGGGCGAACAGGTCGTAGGCTGCTCTGTCTCCGTCGACTGCGACGGCCAGGGCGCCGAGATCGTCCTCGCCGTCGCGGACGGCGTCGCCATCGCCGACGTCGTCCCACCCGACGCCGACGTCCCAACGGCCGTCATCCGGTCCTTCTTCCCGCTCGACGGCGCCGTCAACTACGAGGGACACGAGCTCCCCCTCTTCGCCGTCCAGGTCACCGAGCTCGCCGACGGCGTCTTCGTCGGGTTCGCGTACAACCACGCGCTCTCCGACGGCGCCGCCCTCTGGGACTTCCTCAACGCGTGGGCCAAGATCGCGCGCCTCAGGCTCGCGCCGCCGGAACTGGAATCTGGAGCCCCCCGCGCGCCCGTGTTCGAGCGCTGGTCGCCGGACGCCGGCGTCGCGTCGCCGGTCGTGCTCCCCTACGCCGACCTGGCAGGAATCGTCATCGTCAAGAGGCCGTCGCCGCCGCCACCGCCACCGGAGCTGCGCGAAAGGGTGCTCCACTTCTCGCCGGAGTCTCTGGCGGCGCTCAAGGAGCGGGCGCGGCAGGAGCTCGTGGCGGCCGGGGACGATGCCGGCGCGGCGGCGGCGGTGACCAAGTTTCAGGCGCTGAGCTCGCTCCTGTGGCGGTGCGTCGCGCGCTCGCGGCGCCTGGCGCCGGAGCAGGAGACGGCGTGCCGCTTCGCCATCGACAACAGGAACAGGCTCCGGCCGCCGCTCCCGACGGGGTACTTTGGGAACAGCGTGTACACCGTCTCGACGGAGTCCGTGGCGGCGCCGGAGCTGCTGGTGCCGCCCGGCCGGCTCGGGTGGGCGGCGGCTGCGGTTGGGCGCGCGGTGGAGGCGCACACGGACGCAGCCATCCGAGCGCGCATGGCGGCGTGGAAGGCGGAGCCGGCGCTGGTGCCGGTGCCGGCGGCGGTAGCGGCGCTGCACCGGAACGGCGTGGTGATCGTGGGCTCGCCGCGGTTCAACGTGTACGGCTGCGATTTCGGATGGGGGAAGCCGTTGGCGGTGAGGAGCGGCAGGGCGGCCAAATACGACGGGAGGGTGACGCTGTTCCCGGGACGGGAGGGCGGCGTCGACGCCGAGGTGGCGCTGGCGCCGGAGCACATGGCGGCGGTGGAGCGGGACGGCGAGCTCTGGGCTGCTGTGACGCCGGACGCGGCGAGCCATGAGCTGCCGAGGAAATTGGATCACTACTAGTCAACATTGTTATTCCTGGTGCCGATTAACTTGTTATCCGTTCCAAAATGCATGATCTTTAGTTTGAACAAGTAGGTCTCATTGCATGACCTCGATTCATGCCGATGGAAGCCTTTGGGCCAGCGGATGACACTCCGATCAGTACCATTTTCTTCATGAGTTACACAAATGCGATTGTGTGCTCTGTTTTTCTTCTTCTTATCATAGATTTAAGATTGGGGAGCAGACAATGCCTGAGAAAAAGTACCATAACATTGGCTTAAAAATAAGTGATTTTAGAATTAAAAGTAATTTTTTGTTTTAAGTTTTTTCAACAGTGAGTCCAGATGAGTGGAGATTTTAATGACAACTCGAAGAAGACTTTGCCAGTGAGCAAAGCTGATTGTGGGCGATGTTCTTACCGATCGAGCTCCCACTGCGTATCATCCCATTCCAAGAGCGGCCGACAGGCCAAGATACTGTGTATACCTGTATTTATCCGTGCTTGATGCAGCGCCGGTCTTGGTGCCCTTGACCTCGAACGCAGCGGCATCTCGCTCCTCGGCTCGCCGGAGCACGGCCGTGTTCCCGGCGCTGCTCGTCTGATCATAGTGCTCCACGACGCCTTATATGCCGTGAGATCGTGGTGCTAGTGCTACGGCCAGCAGCCATCCAGTTCGGCTGCCTCCACGAGGCCACGCTGTCGCGGCCGGGAACGCACGAGTTCGCTCGCTCGCGGGCATTGCCCGGCTCCAGGGCAGCGCTGGCGCGCGCGTCCCGTTCCGCCTTCCGCGAGCCGAGAGCGCCGGCAGCTCATCATCCTGTGGCTGAGACTGAGAGAGCGCGGCGCGGTGGCCGGGGGCGCCGTGATCACGCGCTGGCCGGGCGACGCCTGCTGGAGAGCGATCGTCGCCGTCGATCTCCGCTGCCGCTGGACCTTGCTCGCGCCGTCCCGGTCCCGCGTTCTATGTTCAACCGAGACAACACGAGATGGCTGGCGGCCGAAAATTTTTGGAGCTCTCTGACGCCACCGTGTGCGCATCGGCTGCCGACGGGGAGAGTAAATATCAGCGTGCGTTAAACCGTCAACGCCACGGCCAGGACTCGCATAGGCAAGGCCTCCGTCCTCTGGCGGTCTGGTCCGGTTCGTCGCGCAGCCGACGACACCAAGCTTTTTTCTGCCGCTGCGCCATGCGCGCTCGTGCAGGCGAACAAGTTCTCGAGCAGAGCCGTCGCCGTGGACCTCCGCCGCCATGTTGCGCCATCCACGACGGACGCCATGTACGCGCTGGCTCTCGGGCATTGCCCGGCTCCAGGTCGACGCTGTCGCACACGTGCCATTCCGTACGTCAAGTGAAGGAGTTTTGACTTGGGTGCAGGGGCTCCTCGCTCGATCGTCAGTCGTCGACCTCAAGAGCACGCGTCCGTTGTGGACGGGCATTACCGCCGGTGTCAAAAATGCTGCGCCGCCGGGATACATGGCTGCCACTGCCGGGTGCAGGCAACGAGAGATGTCTGTTCGGGAAATCTAGGCCACAAGTGTGCGATCTGACGGCTCCCACGGACCCAGGGGGTGGACGGTATTTGAAATACCGTCCACCCCCAGCCTGGACATGGCGCCGCTTCTGCTTCGCTCCTCGGCTCGAGCCGGAGCACGGCCGCGTTCCAGGCGCTGCTCGGCGGATGGTAGTGAGATCCCGGCGCTGCTGCCCAGTAGCCAGCCCGTTCGGCCGCCTCCACGAGAGCATGCCGTCGCGGGCATTGCCCGGCTGCGGCGGCGCTGGCGCGCGCATCCCGTTCCGCCTTCCGCGAGCCGAGGCCGGCAGCTCGATCAAGTTCCTGGCTTCCGGCCGGGCAACGGTGTCAGCGCGGTGGCCGGGGGCGCCGCGATCATGCACGCGCTGTGCGGCGCCTGCTGGGTCCGGCGAGCGCGCGCCTTTAGTCCCGCACTCGCGACTTATGTCTGGACGATGTCGATGATATTGCAACGATGTGAAGCAGTTTTGACTTGGGTGCAGGGGCTCCTCGCTCGATCGTTAGTCGTCGGCCTCAAGAGCACGCGTCCGTTGTGAACGGGCATTACCGCCAGTGCCAAAAAATGCTGCACCGCCGGGATCCATGGCTGCCACTGCCGGGTGCAGGCAACGAGAGATGTCTGTTCGGGAAATCTAAACTCTCAAGTCTGACGACGATGTCGCTCGCGCCCAATTGGAGAGTGACATATTAGTACGGAGTCCAGGACGTTATTCCACTACTGGCTCTCTCTGAAATGGATCGCCAAAAACCAAACAAGCATCCAACTTTTCATAATTCTTACCATGATATTGGATACAGTCATTAGGACATAAATATATATTTTCTACACCTTCGAATCTAGAGAGAAAACAACCTGTTTTGCTTTTTATATTGTTGAGGGCAATTTGTTACCGGGTCTGGTTTTGGCCGGTACGTATGGTGGGGATGGGATGGAAAGTCAGTGCACCACCCGGTACTATATCACACCCCATTTCATACCGATTGGAGCCGCCTCCAGCCGATACTAATGTGATTTCGACGAAACTAGTCATTATACCCGATACTAATGCCACACCATTTAAGTACCAGATGAAACCCTCACCCTGTACTAATGATGTTCTAGGCGAACTAGCCATTCTACTATACATACCAATGCCATACATTGGCAGCGGGCCTTTTCGTAGCTGGTACTAATGGCCTAACGCCATAGACGAAAGACCGATTGTCCAGCTGTAGTGTAATAAACTCTACAAAGAATGAACTTGTAGGTTGTCGGTGATATGATCTCCGGCAGTCTTCCACGGGGTAGCCCACGGAAGTGATTTGTATGTAGGGAAGATCGCAAAGATCGGAAGCAAGATGGTTAGGTTGGACAGACACAAGGATTTAGACAGGTTCGGGCCGTCGACTCGACGTAATACCCTACGTCCTGTTTTGGGGTGTTGTATTGCGTGGATTGTATGTCGATGTGAGTTGAGTTGTCGTCGTTGTTGCGTGATTGTTTGGAGGGGGTCCCTGCCCGCCTTATATATCGGGGAGGCAGGGTTACAAGTCGGTTTGTAGCCGATCCTATCTCTAAGAATCCTTTCCTTCTTTACAAAAACTCCTATTCTAATTAGAACTTCTCCTTCCGGGTCCTTCCTACATGCGCCGGCTTGTCCCGCACGTCATCAGGTCCAGAACGGTGGGCCGGGCCGCCCCCTATTGGTGGGCTGCCAGGCTTGATCGTAAGGTACCCGGGTACTATATCCCCCACAGTAGCCCCCGAGCACTTCTTGGCCGATCGTTGGCTGTAATTGATCTGTCCTTTTCTTGCATGATCCAAGTGCTCCCAAGTTGTCTAGAACCTCATCCGAGTGGTTTCGAAGAAGATCCGAGTGGTTTCGAGGAAGATCCGAGTGGTTTCGAGGAAGATCCGAGTGCATGCTCAAACGTTCCTGAAAACGATTCTTCAATTGTAGCCGTAGTGAGGGGAAGAAGTGCTCTTTTTCACGACGCGAAAGCGAAGTGTATACACTTAGCCCCCGAGCCTTGGGCAATTTTAGTATGAGATTGGCCAAGGGTCTTCAATTTTTCTCCGTCAAAATCTTGATCTTCAATGGCGTGCACCTCCTGGTGCACCCATTGGGTGTAGCCCCCGAGCCTTGAGCAGAATAGAATATTCTGGTCGAGGGTCAAAACTAAAATATTGTAAATCTCTTTTTGAACTTAATCCATCAATGGCGTGCACCTCCAGGTGCACCCACTGGGTGTAGCCCCCGAGTCTTGATTCAACTCGGTATGATCGTGTCAAGACTCTAAAAGCCGTGAATCCTGACTGAATCTTTCAGCCCCTATGCCTCCGGGCATGGATTTTGAATAATTTTCTCGTTTTAGGGCATTTTTATTTCCTCTTTTTAAGGAATCTTTTCTCAAGTTCTTTGAACTCGGCGTGACTCCCGAGTCGTGTCCCACGACCCAGCTTGACCATATGGTAAATCACCTTCTCACAAGATTTATACTTGTCAGCACTTGACCCAGATTTCCGAGTCAATTTAGCGATAGTATCGCATGCCTTACGTAAAAATCAATTGCAAGGCTGCAATATTAATTGCAAAAATAAGCCTGGCCGTCGACTAATTTTAGCTTCACGACCAAGTGGTTTCTGCCCCTGAACACTAGCTCAGGAACTCACGTAATTGTTAATTAACAGAACCGAAAGGTCGTGCTATATTTTAGCCTATCAAAGAATTAAGTCAGCCTATTTAGGCCCATTAATCCTGTTAAGCCCAATGTTTCCTAAGGAAACCAACGGTTGCCTCATGAAGCCAGAATATCGCGAGATATCGCGACTCCATATCGCATCTTTGAATTTAAAGCGACGCGACGTGCTAGCGTCGGTTAAGTTCCCGAGACAAACATCGCGCCGCGCGCGGGAGGATGGAGGCTTTGAAGACCGCCATTCACATCCTAAACAAAGTGCCAAGCAAAGCAGTCCCTACGACACCTTATAAACTTTGGACGGGTAGAAAACCCTCTCTCAGATATATGCGTGTATGGGGCTGCCCCGCTGAGGCTAAGATTTTTAACCCAAATATTGGGAAGCTAGATCCCAAGACAGTCAGTTGCTTTTTCATTGGCTATACTGAAAAGACAAAAGGGTATCGTTTCTATTGTCCTAACAGACACACAAAGTTTGTGGAAACGAGACATGCAGTTTTTCTAGAGAATGAGATGATCAGGGGGAGCATGGCTACTCGGGAGATATATCTTGAGGAGAAGCGGGTCTTTGCACCTTGCCCAATGATTCAAGAACCTTTTTTCGAGTTACCTGTGTCAATTCCAACAGTGGAAGCCACTGTGACACCGGTACAAGCTCCCAGTCCTGTAGTGCCAGCAATGAATGAGAATGTGGAACCTATTCCTCAAGTTGAACCAATTGTGGCACAAGATGTTGAACCAGTTGTTGCTCAAGAAATAGAACCTCAACAGCCTGTGGTTCCTGAAGTACCGGTTGTTGAGCCAGCTGCCGATCCAGCTGGAGGAGGACTGAGAAGGTCTACAAGAGTGAGACGCTCAGCCATTCCTGATTGCTATGAAATTGGCAACTTAGAAGAATTTCAAATGGGGGGGGTGATCCCGTCACATTTGAAGAGGCTATGAGAAGCGCTCAGTCAGAAAAATGGCTTCAAGCCATGCAAGAAGAAATGAAATCAATGAGTGCCAACAGAGTTTGGGACTTAGAAGTAATTCCTAAAGGAGCCAAATCAGTAGGCTGCAAATGGGTCTACAAAACAAAATGTGACTCCAAAGGGAATATTGAAAGATATAAAGCGCGACTCGTGGCTAAAGGGTTCACACAAAGAGAAGGAATAGATTACAATGAGACGTTTTCTCCAGTCTCATGTAAAGATGCCTTTAGAATCATAATGGCATTAGTGGCACACTATGATTTAGAGTTACATCAGATGGATGTAAAGACAACGTTCTTAAACGGGGATCTGTTTGAAAACGTATACATGACTCAACCTAAAGGTTTTGTTGTGAAAGGCAAAGAAAACATGGGATGCCGCATAAGAAAATCCATTTATGGATTAAAACAAGCTTCTAGACAGTGGTACTTAAAGTTTGATGAGACAATTAAGAAATTTGGGTTTAAGGCAAATATAGAGGACAATTGCATCTATGCAAAGTTTAAGAATGGAAAATACATTTTCCTAATCCTATATGTGGATGATATCCTGCTTGCTAGCAGTGATAAAAGAATGTTGCAAGAGACAAAAATGTTTTTGTCCTCTAATTTTGATATGAAAGATCTTGGTGAGGCTTCATATGTTCTGGGCATTGAAATTCACCGAGATAGAAGAAACGGAGTTTTAGGACTATCGCAAAAGACATATTTGGAGAAGATCCTAAAGAAATATAATATGCATGCGAGTAAAGCCACACCTGCACCGATAGTGAAGGGCGATAAGTTTGGGGATTTTCAACGCCCCAGGAACCAGTATGAGATTGATCAAATGAAAATGGTTCCATATGCTTCAGCAGTTGGTATCTTACAGTATGCACAAGTGTGCACTCGCCCTGATTTAGCATATATCACCGGAGTACTCGGTAGATATCAAGATAACCCAGGCATAGAGCACTGGAAAATGGCAAAGAAAGCTTTGCGGTATGTGCAAGGCACAAAAGACCTCATGCTAATATACAGAAGATCTGATTCTCTAGAGATAAGAGGATATTCAGATGCAGACTTTGCGGGAGACAAGGATGATAGAAAATCCACGTCAGGTTATGTATTCACTCTTGCAAAGGGAGCTATTTCGTGGAGAAGCTCTAAACAAACCCTGGTTGCATCATCTACGATGTATGCAGAGTTTATAGCATGCTATGAGGCAACATTGCAGGCCAAGTGGCTAAAGAAATTCATACCCGACTTGAAAGTGGTAGATTGTATTAATAGACCACTTAAAATGTACTGCGATAATGAGACTGCAGTATTTTACGCTCACAACAACAAGTCGAGTAACGCTACCAAACCAATAGAAATAAAATTCTATGTTGTGAAAGATAAAATCCAGGATCAGACTATAAGTCTGGAGCATATAAGTACGAAGAATATGCTTGCGGATCCGCTAACTAAAGGTTTACCACCCAGTGTGTTTAGAGAACACATTACCGGTATGGGTTTAAGGGAAAGCCTTATGATCACTGGATAATGGCCCAAGGTACGATCCTTTGCAATAGAGAAGTTTATTGTGGCTGATTAATCTAATTGAAATGTCAATTTTGATGACTCATGCTCAATGTGCTTTTTTGTTATGAAGTGGATGTCAGGCGAAGAGCTTAAGGTAAGAAAACATAAGGTGAGATCGAGGGGGAGATTGTTAGGTCGATCTCCACCACCACGGCCCAAAGGCCGTGATGGGCTCGGTCCACGCACCCTGATCGGGGGAGCCCAACCTAGCATTGGTTGGTGGGCCCTCGTTGTACAGTGCTATAAAGAAAGGGGTGGGGGCTAGGGCACGCGACACAAGGTTCACCGCGCCACCAGCCACCACCCCACAACCCTACCGATCGAGGGGCACTGGAGCAACGGGAAGCTACACCAGCGCCGCCTCAACCCGCGGCCGCCCCTGCGACCGCCACCGCCGCCATGGCCGCTGTCAACCCCGACGCCACCTCTAATGGTCTGTGCCCCTACTCTCTCCTTCTAGGTGTAGTTGTTCTAGTTTATGCATGTACAAGTGGTTAAATCCTTTAAACAAAGTTATACCCGTGAATTTAATCTATTGCTAGTTGATCCTAAGGACTATCACTCCGCCGTCCTCGCCTGCGACGCGGCGAGCCCGAGCTGCAGGTTTGACGACGCCTCCGCCTCAGGGCCCGTTCGGTTCCTGGGGAACGGTGGCCTGGAACGATTCCAGGCCGGATCACTTGCCTAATTTACATAACGTTTGATTAGCTGGAACTGTTCCTGAGGTGATTCTGGGCTAACCGAACGGGCCCTCACGCGCCCGCGCTTCCTGCTGGCCCGGACCGTCTTCCAGCTGGCGCGCGCGCGTTCCCCTCCTGCGGTGGCAGCAATGCACTGCTAGCGCTGCCACCGCCATCAGGAACAGCACCACCCCGCAGACCAACAAGGCGTCGTATATCCTCTCCTGTTTCGGCAGATCGAAGATGGTTTCGCACCGTTTGCAGTGCTGATAGATTGTGTTGTTGGACATGGTGAAAACGATTCCAAGGATCAGGGTCGGGAGAAGAGAAGTTAAAGAATCGGAGAGGACAGCGAGAGAGGATGATCGAACGGATAGGCAACACAGGAGGATATGGGAGAGGAGAATGAGTAGAGAAGGGCAGCAAGCAGCTCGGTCCCTTCCCTCTTCCTAGAAAAGGGGATCGTCGTCATCAGCTCTCAAAAGAGAAACGCTAGTGCTTTTGATGAGATGCCTGCAGACACGTCACTTTGACCTTTGGAACACTCCAACCGTACGTCACTCCGCCGAGGTTCTTGGATGGATAACGGCATTGCAACAGAGAATTAAAGTCGCTCCTTTTGTCACGGCCGGGATAACAAATGACTTATAAAAGCTGTACGTGCATGGAAGCTTCCGATAATCATTAGTAGCTAGCTTGGACACCAATGAAATGATATTATTATGAGCTTCCTCTCTTTAATCTGAATTGGCCGTTTCATAGACCAGTCGCATAGCTTAATTCATATAATGATGGTGGCGGGAGTTTCAGGGTTTGTGAAGAGTCATTCATGTATATGATGCCGTGTCTTCAACAATCCTAAATATATATAAAAGCATATACTCTAGCTCGATACATGGAAGTCTCAACAACCAAGGTGAGAGCCAACGCCTCAACTGTAGAACACAAACAAAATGATGGGTGTGAGTGGGCGTCCATATTTTAAGACATTTCTGTTGCTCTCATAATGAGATCCTGTGGATTTCTGTTTAGTTTATGGATCAGTCGTTACATAGCAGCAACGAGGTCTACACTTGGGATTTAATTAGGTTCTCATGTGAGCTTTTTTCAGTAGTTGTCTTCCATGCGCAGTGTTAGCGACAGCATGCATGTTCGTGCATGCAATATCGCAATGCTGTTGTGCGAATTTTATTATTTCATTTATAGATAAATAAAAAATAAATTAACTAATGGACAAATAAATACTAAAGACAACACCGTGCAAATTAAATCAATAATGTAGATTTCCACGTGGCTTGGTTCTCTGTCATTTAAGCTACTAAAAAGCATGATGTGGACCCTTAGAAGTCGGTGGAAAAATAAAAGTTGAAGCATGGGACCGCTCTTCTTACATCATGAAAGATTCCCTAAGAGTAGGTGGGAACAAAGAGACGGTGACGGTCATCATGCATGCTAAGAGAGAAGAAAATGATTCTTGATAAGCGTGTATCACAAAATCATGTAAGCACACAAACTTTTGAGACCAGTCTCCTCACATGAACCTTAGAAGTCGGTGGAAAAAGTAAATATCGAAAGCATGTGACCACTCTCCTCCCATCATGAATGCTTACTTAAAAGTAGGTGGAAACAAAGGAATGGTGTCGGTCATCATACATGCCAAGAGGAAGGAAAATGATTCTCGAGAAACATTCATCACAAAGTTATACATTGTAGAATAAATTCATGGTAGTATAGTACATAACATACTAACTTTTGGGACCACTCTCCTCACATGAACCCTTAGTAGTCAGTGATAAAGTAAAAGTCGAGGCATAAGATCACTCTCCTAACATCATGAATGCTCCCTTTAAAATAGGTGGGAATAAAGGAATGGTGTTGGTCATCATGGATGCCAAAAGAGAAAATGATTCTTGATAAGCGTGCACTGCAAAGTCATATAGAACAATTCCATGATACATAATCATACTAACTTTTTAAATAACTCTCCTCACATGCACCTTTAAAAGTTAGTAGAAAAATAAAAGTCGAAGCATGCGACCACTACTCAAACCATGAATGCTCCCTTAAAAGTGATTCTCGAGAAGCGTGTATGGCAAAGTCTAGAACAATTTCATGGTACTTGACCCCTACGCTTGAGAACCATGGATTATTATTAATACAATACAAATGATATTTAAGATTTCCTCCACAATATGCTAGTTACAGATTTCCTCCACAATATACAGGATCATCAAACAGGTGTACAGTCTGTTACTCTGTTAGAATTCCCCTATCGCACAAAAGTGAAAGGAACGGTTTTTTTCTTTTCCTTTTAATTTTTATGGAGGGAATAATCAGCAGCACGAAGTAAAAGCGTGAAAAATTGGCTTGACATTAATCAATCAGTTCTACGTGTGCTAGCAATTTCCAGTGCGACGACTGAAAGCAAATAAACTTCACACTAATCAGGTTTGTGCAATTGTCGTCAATTGAAGCAAAGCAAAGTCACGAATCAACAGGTTGACATTGTTCTGTACCTAATGCAAAGTAGCCGTACGTCTTCAACTCTTCATGTGTGCCGGCCTCAAAGACCCTGCGCAAGCGGTGGTGGTCAGGGCACTTGCTCAGGTTGGTGGTTGCAGCCACCGCCGTGCAGTTGATTGTGGCCACCGCCGCCCGCCGCCGTGTAGTTGATTGTGGACGCCGCCGGCCACCACCATAGTTGATTGTGGACGCCAATGGCCGTCGCCGTGTAGTTATTTTTGTTGTATTGTGACTCAAATCCTGCTTGGATTAAGACTCAATAGGAGGTGTGCTTTAGAACTTTTAGTTCTACTAGGACTGAGCGATGAATCCTACTAGGAGTAGGACTCTTACTTGCATGTATGGGGGACCTTAGAGTGGACTATATAAACAAAGGGGTACAGGCTCTATCAATAAATCAAGCCAAGGGCAAACACTAAGGTCTCATCCAAGGCTTGTGAGGAGCAATTAGGAGCGCTCAAGAGGAATATGCTAGATAGTTCTATAGCACTAGGTTCTTGTATAGGGCAAGAATCCGAGAGTCCTAGAGGGTCAAGTAGAGTTGTGAGGGAGCGACAATCGCTTGTACTCTTTTGGAGCTGTGCTTAAAGAATTTGTGATCGGCTTCACCAAATCCTATTCTCTTGTCGTGGTTGCTTCAAAGTCGTCAACTAGGATTTTCTACAAGATTCGTCTACTTTGTTCTTGATACGGTGCAAGCTCGTGTCGTACTCACAATATCCTTTCAAGTTTCAAGGGCTGTTGCGCATAACGAGGGGTATCAGATTCTAACAAGTGGTATCAAAGCTGAGGTCGGATTGAGATGATTTCGTGAGAAGGTCGATAGTGCTAGGGTGCACGAAATCAAGATGATGTCAAGGATGTGAAATCAAGTAGAGAAATTTGATGGCAAAGAGAATTTCAGCGTGTGGCAGTGTGTGGTAACAGATGTGCTTGTCCAACAAGGGTTAATTGATGCTCTTGAGGGGACCAAACCGGAGAGCACAACCGGTGAAGACTGGAAAGTGATGGAGCGGAAGGCTGTCAGTACAATTCGACTATGTCTCTCCGATGAGGTAAAATACTTGGTAATCAAGGAGAATTCCCCGAAGAAATTATGGAAGAGCTTAAAAGAATTGTATATGGTAAAGTCGCTGACAAATCGGTCGGTGTTGAAGCATCAACTATTCAGGTTGTGCATGGAGGAACGCACACGATTCGTCGAGCATCTAAATGTCTTCAACAAGCTTGTCACACAGCTGGTTAGTGTGGATGAGGAAATTGAGGAGAACGATAAGGTCGTCATACTGGCTTCATCCTTACCGCCATCATGGGAGCAGTTGGTGATGAATATTCTCGTCGGGAAAACTACTCTCAACTTCAACGAGACAGTTGCATATCTGTTGGAGACGGAGTCCTTGAAGAAGCCACAGGAATCTTCATCCTCGAGTGATCAAGCATTGACTGTTTCAAGTGGAGCAGGCAAAGTCATGAATCGCGGGAAGAAGAAAGGCAAGAGCAAGGGCAGCTGTACATGCTATCTTTGTGATAAGGAGGGTCACATGACAAAGGATTGTCCAAATTTGAAGAATATGAGAGGAGTATGTTCAGTGGCACGTGAGGATGAAAGTGACATACTTATCGTCAGTCAACCAGATACTATTCATGATTGGATACTAGATTCAGGGAGTTGTTTCCATGTATATATGTTTGGCAAGAGAGATGTTTGACGAAGGATCTCTACGCCCGACGAATGGCATTGCTAACTTGGTGGATTGCAGGAAGTATGCTGTCATCGAGGTGGGAACAATTACATTAGAGATGCATAATGGAACACATTGCACACTCACGGGAGTTCGGTATATCCCGGGTTTGAAAAAGAATCTAATATCTGTAAGGTCGCTAGAACTCCAAGGTTGTGGCTTATCACTTTGAGGTCGAGTTATGCGAGCTACTTGCAAAGGGCAAGTAATCATGAAAAGTATCTAGATTAATGGTGGATACCGAGTGATAGGAAATCTTAAAGGTGGTGCAACCATTGGGAGATTTGGTAAAAATCCTGATCAGGAGAAGGAAGTTGTATCGTCAACAGTACGTACTCAAATCTCAGTTGCGGCCAAATGCAAGGCGACAAAAGTGGTTGCAAAATCTAACAGTCGTAGAGGTGAAGCTGCGAGCTGTTGGAAGAAGGAAGACGTCATGGGACCGATGACCACGCAGTACCGGCGAGCAGGTGGAGCTCGGAGGCGGTATAGACCTATGGCATGGAGGGTCGTAGGAGAAGGTGGTGTGGTTAATCAAACTACACAACAAAGGAGCTCTCAGGTGGAGGGTCCAGGCAGTCCAGCCGGGACACACATGATATCGCGGTGATGTACACGAGCCCCTATGTTGGGGGCACTCCTGTGGTGGGAGTATAAAAAATAAAAAAGAAGTCGATTTGGAGCGAATTCTTGAAGGAGCACAATGACTTCAATGGATTAGAGTCAAGGTTGCTTTTGTTGTATTGTGACTCAAATCTTACTTCGATTAGGACTGTGCTTTAGGACTTTTAGTTCTACAAGGACTTGAGCGATGAATCCTACTAGGAGTAGGACTCCTACTTGCATGTATGGGGGACCTTGGAGGGTAAACAAGGGGGTAGAGGCTCTATCAACAAATAAGCCAAAGGCAAACACCAATGTCTCATCCAAGGCTTGTGAGGAGCAATTAGGAGCGCTCAAGAGGAATAGGCTAGATAGTTCAATAGAACTAGATTCTTGTATAGGGCAAGAATCCGAGGGTCTTAGAGGGTCAAGTAGAGTTGTGAGGGAGCGACAATCGCTTGTACTCTTTTAGAGTTGTGGTTAAAGAATTTGCGGCCGGCTTCACCAAATCCTATTCTCTTGTCGTGGTTGCTTCAAAGTCGTCAACTAGGGTTTTCTACGATATTCTTCTACTTCGTTCTTGATACGGTGCAAGCTCGTGTCATACTCGCAATATCCTTTCAAGATTCGAGGGCTGCTGCGCATAACGAGGGGTATCAGATTCTAACAGCTTTGTGGACACCGGTGGCGAGGGCAGGCGAGGCGCGGCTCCCTTGGCCAGAGCGACCCCGGCAAGGCGAGACGACGGCCCAAGAGGCGCGGGTGGCACCCGACGGTAAGGCCGACCAATCTCGACCCGGGCAGCGCGGCTGCGGAGACGGCCGGCGCGGGCTCCCACCGGGGTCAGGAATAACCGTAAATTTAGCTATTGCAAAAAATTGGAAGTAGAGCTGCAAGTGACACTCGATGTCAGGAATAACAGTAAATTTAGCTATTGCAAAAAATAGTGACATATAATATGAGATGTCCAGATGATTTAAAGATCAAGCCCTTTTATTCATTATTGGATGCTTGCATTGCATCATCATTTATTTAGCGGGACAGACAGTGTATTGCCTTGCCCCTAGGTTTTACAGAGAGGGCAGTGGGCCCCACACTCGCCCCTTGTGGCATAACACGGCCTTTTCGGATCAGCTTCACAGCAGTAGCAGACGTCCAACGTGCCGCCTTGGCCGTTGAAACAGTCACTCCACTTGGTGCAAAACACGAGGTCGCAGGCCTTGTTCTCGTCTGTTGTGTTGGGGTGGATCATTGTAGTGTTGGTGCTTGTGTTGGTGGCATCGCGTAGCTGATAGAGACGACCGCCTGTAGGAATATATACTAGCTCCGTTTATCATCAAAACTTAAATGATGAACATATGCACATCTTGGATTTATTAATGACTACTTACTCTGTGCAGGCGATGCAAAAAGCAAAATTGCGGTGGACAAGAATATGGCCACCATCATCTTGTACATCGTCATGCTGCCGCTACCTCTCATGACCGGCGGCTGTCGTTCTACGATCGTCGATGACCAAGCTCAATCTACGAAGAATTAGCTTGCAGCTATAGGTCAGCTAAGCACAAGGGCGAAAAGCTCACGGCTGCCAGGCTGCTTGTAGAGCATTTATTATATAGTGACGGCTAGATTACACGATCTACGTTAGATTGCACGATCTAAGTAGATTTATGGAATATGTGTGGACATTCCAAATAAAAACTAAGCTGATCGAGCTAGAATCATGTTCGCGCTAGTTAGAAAGGAAAGGAAAGATACGTACTGCTCTAGATAGCGAAGGAGTCCGCGAAGGAACTTTGCTTGCGGTAGAATTAAGCAACCCGAAGAAAAAGACAAACAGGAGAGAGGACGAATTTGGTTCCAAATGATTTGAAACTGGAATTGTTCGAATAGTTTTCAGGGATACATAGAGGTTGCCATTCACACATATGCTCGATCAGGTTAGTTTACATTTGGGATCTCGATCTACACATATTCCATAAATAACCTAGCGGGTACAATATATTTTCACACATATTCTCATCAACACCAACAACAAACCAACTAAACCATTGTGTTACTATTTCACGCTAACCTGTATTTGTACGATAATAATCCATGATACCCCTCGCCGCTACATCACTATGGGAGAACTGAGCAACCATCCGTGCACTTTAGTGTCTGCTGGCCGGGCCTTTAGTACCGGCTCTAGGCAACAGTGCTCGCGAAGCCAGGTTAGTACCGGTTGGTCATTAGTACCGGCCGGAGAGACTAGCCGGTACTAAAGTGCACCTCGAAACTCGCGCGAGGTCATTTAGTACCGATTAGAGTTCATGGACGATTTAGTACCGGGCAAAACAATCCCTTGAGCCGGTACTATTGAGCCCACGGAGAAAAATCTCAACAGAGTGGATGCCTCTTTATCTTCGCCTCTCCCTCCTCCCCCTCTTCTCTCAACTCCTTATGTGTTTATTGCGTTCTTCTTTCAACCCTTCCCTTTTCTTATTTCTCATCTCTCTCTCTCTCTGATCTGCAGGCGGCGGGCACGCCCCGCCGGCGAGCGCGCGACCAGGCCGCAGCCGTGCGGGCCTCCCTGGCCGCGGGGTCCACCGCCGGTGCTCGTGGTACCGGACCGCGGGCAGGCGAAGCCGCGTCGGGGAGCGCGCAGCCAGTCCGCGGGCATCCCGGACGCGAGTGCGGGCCTCCCAGCCACGGGGTCCGCCGCTGGCGCACGCGAAGCCAAGCTACATGCGAAATTTATGTGGGATGTTTATTGTGATTTTGTGATTGCGATGACCGCAAAATGTGGTAAAAGTAAAAAAGAAAGAAAATGAGAAAAGGAAAAGGAAAAGAAAATGAGAAAAAAGGGGAAAAACCTCCGTATGAGGCAAAGCAGGTTAATACCGGCTGGTGTTAACAGCTGGCACTAGCTGTCGCACATTAGTACCGGCCACAACGATCGACACTAAGCCATCCTGTGACCGGTACTATAGGTCAGTTTTCCACAACACATGACAATATATTGTACTCCCTCTGTCCCGAATTATTGGCCATTTCAAACCATGCACGAAGACCAAGGACAATCAGTATTCATAGGAGTTCATGCGCTCTCTCTCCTCTTGTCTTCCTGCATGCGGTGGCCGGTGTGAACCTATAAGAAGAGGCCGATGTGGGATGAAGTAACAGAATAAAGGTTGCAGTGCTGGAGTGTGTAGGTGTGAGATCCATGTACAACAGTCCAGATGACAATTAATTCGAGACGTGCTACTGGAGCTAGAACGACGCATAATTGGGGACGGAGGGAGTCCATAATACATAAGCACTACACAAGTAGTAGAATCCACATTAGTAGATGTATTTTATATCCATTTTTATGCAACCCCACTTTTTTTTTCAAACGCACCTTTTTACCCATCCCTATTAAATAGCCCAATTATTGATTAATCAATAATCAGATAACCTAACCCTTTCTAGGGGGTTATTTGTAAATGACCAAGACACATAGTAAGGAAAGATTTGATAATTTCCTAGGGACCAATCTGAAAAGCACATGAACAGCCGTGGGCAACGGTTTTTTCCCTGGTCGGCGGCCCTGACCCAACCCATCATCTCTTTTCATTTCCCCTCTTCCCTCTTCAGTTTGCTTGCTGCAGAAGGTGTGTTTGGGTGTGTTTGGTTCAGCTTTTACCGGCTGTAGCTTTTGCAAAAAAAACCGGCAGCCAACACTAGTCAGGAAAGCCCAAGTTCAGGGGTAATTCTGTAAACCGGTTGCTAGAATCGGCGGGATTTTCCTCCAAGCGAAGGGAAGGCCGATTCCAGCGCGTCGTACATTTTTAGCTGCTGTAGAAACCGTTGCCCGTAGAAGCAGACCATTTTTAGCGGCCAGCCAGTGCACGCCAACACTAGTCAGGAAAGCCATTGCAATGCAGCAGCCATGGCTGCTTTCAGCTTGGAGCGCGTAGCCATGGAGGGTCGGTCCCCCGCTGCTGCTACCTGCCTCATATGATGAAGGGTGAGGGCGATCGAGCGTTTGCCCATGCCAGCCAGTCAGCTGCCCCTTGCCGGTGAGTCCTCTCGAGCACCTTGCTTGCCTTTTTCACTTCTCCCTCGGCGCTCGGACTCGAGCCGCGCGGACAAGGCCTGCTTCATCGAACCGCTGCCCGGCTCACGGATGCCATTTCCGCGCGAAATCGAGCATGTGCAGCCTGCAGGGCGCGTCATCGGCCGCACTGAACCCCATCGTTGACACTCATCGGCCGCACTGAACATGGCCGTTGTCGATATCGTCGCGGTACAGTAGTAAGGAGGTTCGTTCGAGTGCCAGCACGGTGATGCCCGACCGAACTGCATGCAGTAAAAAAAAAACAATGCATGCAAGTCGTTGCCCAAGATTCCACGTGCACATATAGACAACGAATTCATGCACCTCACGTACGCAGCAGCTAACAGCTAGCGCCTGGCCGGGCCGCCGCTGCCTCGCGGCGTCTCCGGCGAGGGGCACCCTCCCCGGCCGGCCGCGCTTACCTCGGCGTCCAAGAAACGGCGATCGACGTTCGTGGTACCCTCGCTACCGTCAGCTCCTCGTCCTGGCGTCGTTCTACCTCGCCAGGACCTCGACGACGGGCTCGATCCCGGCGGCGTCCGCCCACGACATGTTCTCGACGCGGCGCTCGCACACGACGCCTTCCTGCCTCGCCAACACTTCGAAGCGCCTACACTGGGCCCCCGCCTACCTTCTCCCCTGCGCCATGAAGCAGCAGTAGACCAGCGCCTCCATCGCGGCTCTGTCTTCACCTGCGCCGGCAGGAATGCCCAAGTGCCGAGCTTCTCCGAGGATCTAATGTGTATGCTGCAGTTTTTTGAACATATGTGTGTGCTGGAATATATGTGAGCAGATGTGCTTTCTGCAGATGTGAGCAGATGTGCTTTATATGTGAGCATATGCTGGAATATATTTCTGAAAGTTGATGTCTCAGAATGTGAGCAATATATGTGAGCATGATTTGTGCACTTTCAGACTTGTGCCTCTTCTTCTATTGTTAACATTTTCAAGTAGAGAAACCTGGGAACATGAACATGATTTGTGCACTTTCAGACCTGTGCCTCTTCTTTTATTGTTAACATTTTCAAGTAGAGAAACCTAGGAACCTGGGAACCAAAAGTTTCTGATAGTGTTAGTCACTAATATGTCTTAGGTTTTTGCAAGTTTATTTCTGGAATATATTTATGAAAGTCCAAATCTTTGTGAAGTTCAGAAATGCATCATTGTATGGCTTCAGAAATGGAGCATATTTTTAGAATTTATATTACTGCTCTGAGTGAATGCATCATTGTATGGCTTAAGTTATTATGGAGCATGTTTGTTCAAATTTGGCTTCAGATATTATGGGAATGGCTCGTGTGTGTGTGAACTGTATGAGTGAATGCATATGTTGCACACATTGTGGCTTCAGCCATTTGGGCATTTGGCCATTCTATGTTAGTTACACATTGTGAACACCTGAGATGTTAGAAATCTGAAAACCTGGGAACTCTGAGATGTTAAACAGTCTCATACTACTAGTTTGAGGTGGTGCAAGCCAACTTAAATAGAAGAGCTCTCTCACTTCACTGAATACGCGTTCCTTTTCGCGTGACAGACCGCGTGACTTGTGACTTGCGACGCAGCGCAACTGCGCGACTGCGTGACTTGTGACTTGCCTACACGAGGGGCGGCAATAAGGTTTCTGGGCAGCGCAACTGCGCGACCGCTCAAAGCTGATCGACTACGTGTTGCGCTGCCTCGACACGATCTTCACTGCATCGAGTCTCCATGTGGACGGAGCGCTAATGTGTAAGTTAGATGGATTTATGTACTGTTTACATGTGTATGTTTTGGTTAATTTCAATCTATATGTGAGTATATTTATTTTACATAGCAGTAGCATTGTTTTGTGTACTTTGCCTCGAATTAAAATCTGGTAGATTTAAACGCATACTCCTAACAGGAAGTACGTCCGTACAGGTGTAGTACGTAAGAGATACTCTGGTATGCAACTACAGCTCAAGTCTAGCCGTCTACGGGCTTCAAGTCTAGAGCACCGGCCAGCGGAGCGAGCAAGCCAACATCAGCAGCCACATGAGGTAGGCTGCAGGCAGGTATAGCAAGCAGGTATTTTGGTGTTTAGTTTGCCCCTAAGCCCGTAAAGCCCTTGCGCTCAATAGATTATTAGAATTGATTTTTAATTATGTTTGATTTATAAATGACGATGAGTACTCTGTGTTCATTGTACTAGTTGTTTTGAAAGTTCCGGGTAATAATATTTGTAGGTTTCCAAAAGTTTTTTATAGTTACTAATTGTTTTGAAAATTTCTGCATACTTAATGTAATCTTGAAAATATAATAATTTATGTTTTATTAATAAGAATAGCTATGGACTCATCGAGTTTTATTGTTAACGTTTAGTATATTGTTAAATATTATTACTATAATTATTTAAAAGGAAAATCAGTACTTTGTTCGGTCCCGTCCCAGGCCGCCAAAAAATCCCAGGACGAACGCAGGCCGGGCAGGTGGTAGGATTCGACAGACACGCGGCGTGAGTCAGCAGGCGAGAGCGGCAGGAGGCTCCGCCATATATAACATCTACTATAAATTGGAAGTAGAGCAAGCGAAAAGAAGACACACGATGTCAAATTTAGCTATTGCAAAAAATAAATGACATATAGTATGTGATTTCCAGATGATTTATAGATCAAACAGCTAGCTAGCCCTTTTATTTCATTATTGGATGCTTGTATCATCATTTATTTAGCGGGGACAGACAGTGTATTGCCCCTAGGTTTTACAGAGAGGGCAGTGGGCCCCGCACTCGTCCCTTGTGGCATAACACGGCCTTTTCGGATCAGCATCACAGCAGTAGCAGACGTCCAACGTGCCGCCTTGGTCGTTGAAACAGTCACTCCGCTTGGTGCAAAACACGAGGTCACAGGCCTTGTTCTCATCTGTACTGTTGGGATGGATCATTGTAGTATTGGTGCTTGTGTTAGTTACCATACTTCTGGCCTCGCGTAGATGATAGAGACGACCACCTGTAGGAATATATACTCCTTTTATCATAAAAAAACATAATGATAAACATATGCACATCTTAGATATATTAATGACAAGACAATCTAGACATTACTTACTCTGTGCAGGCGATGCAAAAAGCAAAATAGCCAAGGACAAGAACATGGCCACCATCATCTTGTACATCGTCATGCTGCCGCTACCTCTCATGTCCGGCGGCTGTCCTGCTACGATCGTCGATGACCAAGCTCAATCTACGAGAAGAATTAGCTTGCAGCTATATAGGTCAGCTAAGCACAAGGGCGAAACGCTCACGGCTGCCAGGCTGCTTATAGCGCATTTATTATATAGTGACGGCTAGATTACACGATCTACGCTAGATTGCACGATCTAAGTAGATTTATGGAACATGTGTTGACATTCCAAATAAAAACTAACCTGATCGTGAATCATGTGCACGCTAGTTAGAGAGAAACAAAAGGAAAGATACGGACTGCTCTAGATAGGGCAAGGCGGAGTCCGCCAAGAAACTTTGCTTGCGGTCGAATTAATGAGCAATCCGAAGAAAAAGACAAACAGGCGAGGATGAATTTCGTTTCAAATGATTTGAAACGGGAATTGTTCGAATAAGTTTCAGGGATATACATAGAAAGGTTGCCGTTCGTGGTGGTATAATAAGTTGAAAAACGACAAGATTATTATTATTTCCGGTTTTCTCGGGTTTTCATAAGGTCTCCATTTTTATACAAGTGTATGTTTCAGCTTCTATCACATTTTTTAGATAGTGGAATTTTTCGGCCTCTACGGTTTATTGCACACAACATTCAATTATTATATCCTCTCAGCTTCATTGCATAAATGATGATTGCATAAATGATGAGTGTTTAACGTTCTCAAAGAGAATATCATTTCGACAACGTCATATTGCCCAACACAGAGCCGTTACCCCCATTAGAATAGCAATGACCTCTTGAGTATTAAAATTTTGAAGCCAGTTCGATCCCTAGCATGTGGGTTAGTGATCTAGATGGGGTTAAACCAGTAGCAACTTGAACAGTACTCCAGATTACCTTTGCATGCTGGCATTCAAAAAACGCAAAATTTAACGGGAGGAGGGCCTCCCGTTAGTGTTATCCGGAGCCCTTCCCTTCTCGTACCTCTCGCTCATCCTCCCGCGTCCTTCTTCTCCATCGCTTTCGCCTCGCCGCCTCCTCCTTCTTCTTCCTCCGCCCGCACGCCGCCGCACCCTCTTCTTCTTCTTTCACCGTCAGCTCGAGGAGTCGCGCCGCAGCCGTCACCGTAAGAGACGATCACGAGGGTTAGGGTTCCGAGTGGGGAGTGGGCGGCGGCGGGGGCGCCGCTAGCCGTGGGAGGTGGTGGAGGGCGGCGGCCTTTAGGGTTCCGGGTTTCCAGGGGTTCCATATTCTACCGGACTTAGAGGGGAGGGTTGGGGGGGGGGGGGGGGGGGCGAGGCGGAGGGCGCGACAACGTGGAAGTGTTGGTGCGCTGAACGCGTACCAAGATCCACCGTAAGTGCACTGATCTGTTGTAGCTCTTCTCTCAAGAGAATACTCCCCCAAGGTTATCAATCCACGAAACAAGTGGTTATTTCGTTTAACTAAGCACTAATCAAGTTGAGATAAACTGAGTATGTGTAAGTTGTAATCTAATATTGTTAATAGATCAATCTAATCTAGATTAACGAGAACGATAGATGGATATACGCAAGATATGAGAGGTGAATGCCCATAGAGTCTAGGATCACTTGTAGATGCAACACCGCAGCATGGCAAAACCAATATAATCTATCAAGATCAAACATGAATCAATGCTCAACAGTTTTCCCTCCCGTAAGCTATCACCAAACGGGGATACTTGTTGACGCTATTAAATGACACGCTTTTAGTGCCATCTAAGTGGAGTTTTTGGACTAATCTTTATACTAACCCCACCACTTGGCATTGAAATAACCCCGTTTCCGCATGTGCACATATTTTTAGAGGCTTTTGGTTTACGCAGGTTATTTGACTATTTTGGAGCGAATATGGGTTGAATCTGAGAACTAGCAACAACATGGCAAGATGAAGGCCAAAATCCCTAATAAAGCCCAAAGAGACCGAAGCCCGTTTACGCTCTACTCCAACGGGCCACCTCCGACAAGGCTTAATTGAAGATAAAGCCGGAGTTCAAGGCAAATCCAACGCAGACTGATGGCGATGGGCGTGGCGCATGACTAGTTGCCGCATGTGCGGTGGGCCATGAATCCCCGCACTCGGTCCGAGGCACGCCGCCAGCTGCCGTGGGCTGCCGCGTTTTCCCGAGACGCGGACCCCACAAAAAACAAATACAAAAACAATTCATGTCTCATGAACCGAGTGTCCAAAAAAGTTCTGATTGCACCGTTGTATTCCTTTCGACGAAATCTTCAAAACTAGACCACACTTGCATATATTTAGATAAAAAAATAAGAAACATTTTTTTGCAAAAGAAGGAACAATTCATCGAATTTTAAAACAAGAACAAATCACGTGACCGTGCGGAACAACAAAATCGTACAAGAGGAACATAAATTTTAACATGTAGAACAAATCATCTAAACTAATTGAACGGAAGTAACAAAATATTATACAGGAGGAACAAAAATATCATATAGATGGAACATAAATATAACACGTAAAACAAGACTGATGAAATAGAAGTAACAAAATATTGTACAGGAGGAACAAAAATATCATATAGATGGAACATAAATACTAACATGTGAAACAAATCATCTAAACTGATGAAATAAAAGTAACAAAATATCATGCAGGACAAAAAATTTCATATATATGAAACATAAATATTAACACGTAAATAAAAAAGAAAAAAATTACACAATAGAAAAAATAAATTAAAAAACAGAACCACAACCCTGCATGCATTCGCGAGAGGCCAAACTAATTGTATGTGCCGACAGCCTTGAATAAAGATGGCAACGGGTACGAAATACCCGCGTGCCCGCGGATACTAAACCCGCGGATCGCGGATGCGGGTTGCAATTTGTGCCCACGGGCACGGGCAGCAGGTTGGACCCAACGGATAGTTTCTCACGGGCATGAAAAATTGATACCCGCGTTCGCAAACCCGCTGGACCCGCTCCACTTGTTGACATGTGGCCCCGGAGTACCAAGTATATAACCACAAGTTAGGGTTTTGGCTCCAATAACCCGACCACCTCCCATTTTTCTCCTGCAGCCGCCACTCATTTTACTCTGCACACCCAGGCCAAGATCCAGATCGGCGGCGGGGCGGCGCCCTTCGATTCGCCACCGGCAGGCCACCCTCCGTCCCTCCCCAGTCAACACTCGCTCGTGGCCGGCCTCCCTCCGCGCCCTCCCCATTCGCCGCCCCCTCTGTCCGCCGCCCTAATCCTCACTCCGTCCGGTCGCCCGACGCCCGCCATCCCCGTCCGGCCACCATTCGCAGCCAGGAGCACGTCCGTCCGCCGTCCCCAGCCAGGAGCACGCCCGAGGCCCGACCGCCGTCCCCAGCTAAGAGCACGGCCGTCCCCATCCGGCTCGCCATCCCTGAGCGCGAGGAAGCAGCCTTCCGTTCTTTGATCTTGCGGGCACACGGGTGTGTCCGTGGGCATGTGGGTACCCGCGGATTGCGGGCACGGGCATGAATTCTTGCCTGTGGCGGGTCGCGGGTGCGGGCACGGGCACAGGCATGGGGTCGCGGGCACGGATACCCCAAGCCAGTATCCGTGCGGATCTTACCCGTTGCTATCTTTAGCCTTGAATGCATGTGTTGCGTGTGCTGCTGCTGCCGTGCTGCGGGACTAGCTGACGCAGTCCACTGACGCGCGCGACTTTAATGCTACAGCCTGCGGTGATGAGTCTGCGGTCGGCTCCTGTACACCGCATATGCGGAGTACAGCTGTTCCGGGCTCTTCCTCGCCGTGTGGTTGGTGGCGATGGGCGTGGCGTGGTCGTCTCCGTCTGCAGTCCGCTGAGAGTCACCGCTACTTGCTACGTTACCGGGCTTGCACCGTCTGTCTCACGATGCGAATCTTTCTTTACAATCTCTCTTGTATTTAGCACATGTCGATGGGCTGTACGCGTGGCCCGTTCGAACTCTGAGCGGCCCAACTCTGAGCGCGTGAACGGATCGGTCGGTTGCGGCCTTGCGGGATTTGTTTGTCCCTCCTCGGCAGCGGGAGAGCCTAATTTACGGGCGGACGGACGCTTCCGTCCACGCCACCCCTTTTCGGGTATGGCCTACACTCTCTCACTTTCTTTTTTTGGAAAAATATGTCAAAAAAGTTGTCTGTGAAAAACTATTTTCAGAAAGTTTTTAGAAAAGTTTAGGGAGGAAAAAAATCAGAAAAAAAATTCAAAAAGTTTTTTTAGAAAGTTTTCAGAAAAGTTTTTCAAAAAATATTTGCAGAAAGTTTTCAGAAAAGTTTTTTCGCAAAAAATAAAACGAAAAGTTTTCAAAAAGATTGAGAAAATTTTTAGAAACTTTTCACGATTTTTTTTTAAAAAAAAACCCTCACCTCGCCGCGTCGCTCGCGCCGGCGAGGGCTCCGCTTGCACCGGCCCCGCCCTCGCCGGCGGGGTGTCGAGTGCCGCGGCGCCCTCCAGGCCGAGCCATGCCGCCACCCTCTCCTCGGGCCGGCGAGGCCTCCACTCGTGCCGCCCGGTGGGGGTGCCGGCTCCGCCGTGTCACGCTGGCGTCGGCCACGCCCTCGCCGGCGTGGTGCCGAGCGCCGCCGCGCCCCCCAGGCAAGGCCACGCCGCCGTCGCCGCCCCTTGCCTCAAACGGCTCTGGATCTGGGCGCGGAGAAGCAAGAGAAGAAAGGATGAGGTCTGAGGAGGGGCGGGAGACTGGGAGACAGGTGGGTGGGGGCAGCGCAGTGGAAGGCCGGCGGATGGGCACGAGTGCGGTGGGACTGGGGTCCACCCATGTGGGCGTCTGTTCCTCTCCTCACGGGTGAGGGTCAAATTAGGATTGCGTACAAGAGCAGGGGGTGGGGGCCAGGGGCAAACCATCTTTGCGCTTGGGGCAATGACGCAGCTAGTGAGGTCATACCGAGGCATGTCAATTGCTGGTTGAAAACTATTTCCAAAACCCCTCTTTGGCCCTTTGGGCCACTGAGAATTTCTGGAAGGGCTCTTTCTCTTCGGAGAGGGGAAGGCCCTACAAATCAAATTCAAATATTCCAAGCGGGGCTTGCTTCGTTGCCGTTTCATTGCTTCATTTGTCGGATGATACTTGATATTTTGTTGCTACTTACTACTGAAGGGGAGCTTCCACGCATTTTGATGTCCTCTGGATGCTCGTCTCCTGACACGGCCATGTCCGTGGCTTGCTCGCGTTCCACTTCTTCATCCTCATGTCGGTGGCGCCTCTCGATGCGTCATCGTTTCGATCACAAGCTGCCATGCCCTCTCGATGCGTCATCGTTCCCGTCATTTCAGATCACAAGCTGCCATGCCATGCCTGCAACCGTTGCACGCACGAACGGCGAAGTCCCCCACGCAATGGTAGTATCTAGTACTTGATCCAGCGCATCATATAGTCCCTAATTGGATCATTGATGGTCACGTTGTGTCGCCTGTATCTAGCATGTCAATTCTTGGCCTTCATGCATGTCAGACCTCTCACAACCTAGCTTAGCAAGAGGTTTGCTGCGGCCTTAATGACCGGATCTCATTCATCCTCTAATTAATTGAAGTAATGTTATTGTTGACACATCTTATTAGGATATGCTTAATACATTCTTATGAAAAATAGCTAGCTTAAGAGAGCTGATCGCACACAAAGTCACCAACAGGTTAGTTAAAATAAATCATTTGGGTTAGCTCATCGATCGATTGCATTTAGGCTGAACCCTTAGTAGGGTTATCTATGGTTGCCATGGAGTAATACTAATTTACTGGGTACTGCATACAAAGATTTCCTTTCCATTTAGTGAGCCTAGAAACAATGTTGACATGCATGTCTTGTCATCAATCAAACATATGCTTGTGCGAATTAGAATTAACCAAACAAACATATGCTTGTGCAAATGAAGTGGTTCGATGAATTCTGGGCAACTAGTATTGAAAAATAGTTCAAGAATTACTATATGTATCCAATTATCTTAGTTTCTTTCTGATATAAAACACTTAACTATAGCATGAATAAAAGAAATATATTACAGCAACAAAAAAAAGAATGAAAGGAAATTACTTTACAAGATCAACTTCTATCGAATTCTTCACTTCTTAGTGATCCAATCATGCAATGAATTTACATTTACCAAAAGTTAGTACTTTCTGATTATATAAGCAAAAGCACCGCGCAGCAACATTTTTGAAGGACACAAGAATTAATTGTTTCCATTGCGCCACTGCATCCCATTTCACTACTCCATTTGGCGTTTGTGCAGACGGTTAAATAGTATTTTTTCCCGACGGAATCAACGAACCGAGGGTATAAAATACTATACTGACGCTGTTTATTAGAAACCAACAGCACTATTTCAAATCCACAATTCAACCGACGGGAAAAAAAACTTGGACTACTGCCCTCGGTTTGAAGAACACACCGACGGTAAAAACAAGCGTTTTCAACGTCAGTTGCATTTTTCGTCCGTAGGTAAAAAGTTTCCGTCGGTTCTAGTTGACAAACGTCGGTCATACTTACTGGGCTTCATGATAGCCCAAGAAACCATACAGCCCATCGATCAGTACGAAGCTAGCCACCTGGGCTGGGATGATAAATGGGCTGGTTCCATATGCACGGGCTAAAAGGCCACCAAATAATTGGACGCTGGCGGGCCATCTATTATTTCTCCCCCATCGACGACGCGCAGCGTCGACGTTGGCGATGCCGGCGTACGGCGCTCACCTGCCCCACCACACGCTCATCTCATCGGTCGCCACGATCGATGGCGCATGCCCGTGCTGGAGTGACGCCGAGCGCGCGCCCATGTTTGTTGATTGGTGTCCTGCACTGCTTTAGCTTGTGCAAAACAGCCCGTACGGCCTGCACAGCGGGAGACGCAATTCATCCGCGTTTTCGGTTTGTGCAGGATGCACAAGGCATCTCGGTGGCCAAGACAGCTAGTTAAGCTCACCTCCATGGCCGAGATGGATGAGGTCACCACCACCCGCCGCACGCTCCTGGCCTCCTTGGCGGCACGAGCGTCCCTTCCATCGCCGGCACCATCAGCTGATTCCGCAAACAACAAAACCGAGCACGTCAACTTGCATGTGAACTGATGGGCGGCGACGGAGGCGGGCATTCTACCTGGGGTCCTTGGCGGCATCGACAGTGCAGGGGAGGCAAGGTGGAAGACGCCCGCGCAGCCCCACGTGGCGTCGAGGAGAGGTCGCACCGGAATATGCCGAGGCGGCCCTCGTCGGCGCCGGCGGCGAGCATGAGCAGGTGGTCCGTCTCTGCCTTGTCACTGGACATCGAGTTAGCAATCTAGCAAAACAACGCTTGAATTAATGTCATCGCCTTCTGAACCGATGGAACAGATTGATGGAATCACTGGACATCGAGCAAATCAAGCGCGGGAATGGATGGAAAGGATGACGGTGGCGCTGAGGTGCTCTGAAATAGCTCGAACTTGTCCATGTCCTCAAGCCGCCCCTCCTTCTCTTCTTGATTTCTCTCAAGTCCATACATAAACTTGTCTTGATCCTTTAGTGAAACTTTGATCTGGTATATAGAGCTTCAATTCTTGTATAGATTGTTTGGCTGAAAGATCAACCAATCGTCCGGAATTGATCTCTGAATGTGACTGAAAAACTCGGCATTCAACAGCTTTATCAGAGTTCATCGAATTCATGCATATCAGTATAATCAGTATAATCGATCAATTTTGGGAGGCTCCAAAAAAATAGCAAGATTTGTCTAATTCCATCTAGATTCTGCATGATGATATTCAAAGTATCCAATATGCCATTTTGAATCTTGTGGCTGCACACTTCATCAGTAAAAATTGAAGAAATCCTTATCTGAACATGGCACTCAAAATGTTTGATGCAATGGCTGAGAGGATGCAACCAGAGTCACGCCTTTTGCTTTTAGGTTGACATACTTGATTCGTAAACATACCAGTAAGTTAAATATACAGAACAAGGTTGTGTTTAATGATCACTACGGTACGATCCCAACTTGTACAAAGTTTGACATCGTGCCTATATCATTTTTTTCATTTCTGAACTTCGACTTAGAGATGGAGATCATTTTGAAGTTCAGTTGGAAAAAAATGATGTTGAACCCTTTGGTGTACCGTTATTGACGAAATTTGTCCAACGTTAAAGGGAAATTGTGAAACGTGTATAATCAGTGTCTTTTGGTGTTCAAAAAATTCTCAGAAATTGAAATTAAACACCTCAACATGGGTGTAATAAAGTGTCGCACGCAGATGCAGCCGAAATAAAGAAACAAAATTGGATTGACGGCTTGGTGGGCTGCTTGATGGCCCACGCGCAACATGAGCCCACGGCCACGGTACTGAGTGGGAGGATAATGCTGGTTGCCAGCTCACGTCCTCATCCGTCTCTGCTTTATCTAGTCTTCCGCGCGACGAACTCAAATGGGGAGATTAGCCATATGTGGCGCAGCGGATGCCGGCCGTCGCTCGAAAACCTAATCGTAGCGAGGCAGTTTTGTGATGATATGTTGCGTCCTGCGCTGTGGTGCGGCACGCAAGCTAGGGCCCTGGCCGGTGGCCACCGCCCGGCAGTGCGCCGTTGCGCCAGATGGAGGGACGAGATCCGGAATCGTAGTCATCCCAGCTGGTGCTGTCCCTTGCGGGCACATTCGCGCCGGCGGTCAAGGGGTCGTCTGCTCCGGATTCCTTTATTGAAAGGTACTTCCTCCGTTCCAAATTATAGGTCGTTTTGACTTTCCTAGATTCATAGATTTTGCTATAAATCTAGACGTTTATCTAGGTGGACAACAAAAACTATATGAACCTAATTAAAAAAGCCAAACGACCTATAATTTGAAACGGAGGTAGTAATATATATTAGTGCATAGTGCGAGGTAGAGTTTATTAACTATAGTAGGGTGCCAATATTCAGCAAGCCACATGCATTTTTGAGAATATATTTGGGTATTATGTTTACCATTTTGTAGGTGAAGTAGTACAGACAATGACCAGTACCATTGCTTAACAACATGTGAGATCGTCCGTGCTTGTCGTATTTTATGGTTTGCACAAATGTAAAATATAGCACACAACACACACAAATATATATGTCTTATTATTGAAATTCGTTGGTGTGATTGTATTTTTATGTTGACCAGAAGACATTTGGTCTGTGAAAGGTCCTTGGCCAGCCTGTGGGACAATCCGCATGTGCGTTGCTGCTGCAGTACGAGGGAAAAAATTGGCAACCACACTCGCTCTGTGCCGTGAATGGTAATATACGTTATTTGCTGCAACCAGCAGTTAATTATTTAATAACAAATGCAAGCAGGGGCTCTTTTTGGCGAACGGTGGCTTTGGAATCAAAATTAGTGAGCTGCAACATGCATTTTTGAGAATATAATACGTATGTTTACCATTTTGTAGGGATACAAACAATGACCAGTACAATTGCTTAACAACATGTGAGATCGTCCGCGCTTGGCGTATTTTATGGTGGTTTTTGTTGTGTACTTTACAAGAAAGGTAACGTACGTACTTCTGCCACTGTGATGCATGTCTTGTCTGTACCAAGAGAAGTTTTCTGGACATGTTTGTTTTTTAGTCAATGTTTGAATTTAAGCAAAAGCTTTATTTTTGTAATATGGAGCTTGTTTGTGGTTGATCGACAGATATTTTGTGGTGTGCGTATATTTGATCTATAATGAAATTTGCAGTGCATCTGACTATTTGTAACTTGCAGATCATCGTGATCGAGGAGGTGAACCAAAATGACCTGGGCATCCATGGATGCCGCCACTGATGGTTGATGAGATTTGATTAGTTTTGCCCTTTTCTGTTTTCTCCGGGCTTGCCAATCTGCCTCCTCGGCGTTGGCTAAACCTATTTCCTGATGTGTATCGAGGGCAGCATGTAATTTCGGTTGTATATATATGAAATTTCGAATTTCAGAAAAAAATAATTTGCAAATATAAAAGATTCGTCGGCTATACTGTCGGTACGGTGAGATCCGTCGGTATAACAGAAACTTGTCCCGTCGGTTAGAGTTGGCAAATGTCGGTACGAACAAGCATTTGTGGTAACGGTTTTTCTCAGTAAGCGACGGTGATCAAACGTTTCAACGTCGGTTACAGAACCGTCGGTGAAGATATCACTTTTTACTGTCACTTGGTTTCCGTCGGTTGCAGTCCCGACGGTATAAACTCTCTAGCACCGTCTGTACAAACGCCAGATGGAGTAGTGTTTGGACTGTTGGACTCGGAAATAATCAATGGATAAACAAGTAGGGTTTATGCAAGGAAAACACAGTGTAGAAACTTTTCTGTAACTTCACGTCTAGTATAGTATCCCACTTAGACCGTTGGGTTGGGAGTTGGGACTTAGGGCTCATTCGGTTTCTCAGGAACCGTTCCACCTGGATTAGATAGCTATAACAAGAAATTTGTGCTAGGTACAACGAGAGGCCGGGATTTATTCCGGGTCGTGAACCAATTTGTTCATGATTGCTGCAACAAAAGACCGGGAATCAATCCA
Source organism: Urochloa ruziziensis (assembly GCA_015476505.1). Classification (NCBI taxonomy): domain Eukaryota; kingdom Viridiplantae; phylum Streptophyta; class Magnoliopsida; order Poales; family Poaceae; genus Urochloa; species Urochloa ruziziensis. The sequence goes on along the minus strand of CM027126.1, from coordinate 29,288,791 downwards.
CTAGTCAAGAGGTGTGGAACCAATCCGGGTCTTTTGTTGTACCTATCATGAGCAAATTGGTTCACTACCCGAAACAAATCCCGGTCTCTTGCTGTACCTATTACAAATTTCTTGCTATATCTACCCCAATCCGGGTGGAACGAGGCCTTAGGAAATCAATGGATCAAAATTGTGTGCGGCGTGCAGTCACTATGCGGAAGGCAATGTAGGTTCGCAGTGTGCAGGCATATACCACATCCAACTTAAAAAATGTTCAGGTGGCCGAGCACGCGGCATGGTCAAGAATCTCCACCTGGCCCTGCTACTCTGCTAGTGCACCCACTTCCAGTATAACGCGCATAACGCGGCCTTGCCTCCGATCCTTTGTCTCGACGCCAGCCATGGCGCGCGATTTCTGCTGCGAGGCAATGCACGCACATGGCACCAGACTGCAGTGGGAAACCCTTGGACGCGAAGCTAGCATCTATCCGGGACGCGACCTCGCCGCGAGGAACGGGAGACACGCAGCCACCAGCCTACCATTGCCGGTTTCAGCGCGCTCGGACGTACGCCAGGGGGTCCGATCCCCGACGCATGCCTCCCCGGATCGGGGCCGATGCATGGACCCTGCCTTCTCGTCTCGCGACGCCTCGTTCGTGCGCGACGTGACCGTTGGCTCTGCAGGCGCCCGCGCCACGGTGCACGTGCAACCGGCGCGTATATGCCCGACCGCCGACCCGTCCCGGCCATCCCCTGGCAGGCGAGAGGCAGCGCTGCTAGTTCCACTCCACACAGGCACACAGCCTACGAGAGAGACAGAGGAGGAGCAGGAGTGAAGTGAGCTGAGCACCTAGCCATCTGCCTTCCGGTGTGCTAGTAGTCAGTTTGGAGTTGGTTCTGACGACCTCGACATGATCCCGGCTGGGGCAGTGGTGGTGCCGGCTACCACGCCTCCGGCGTGCTCTGGATGCTCGTCTCCTGCCACGGCCATGTCCACGGCGTGCTCGCCTTCCACTACTGGCTCTTCTTCGTCCTCATGTCGGCGGCGGCTGTCGTGGGCGTCATCGTCTCCGTCGTTTGAGATCGAGCGGTGAATCTCCAACGGGATGGTAGTATGATCTACTAGTACTTATTAGATCGAGCGCATCATCGTTCTAGAGTATACTTAATCCCTAATTGGACCATTGATCATAGATCAAGCTGTGTCGCCTTTATCTAGCATATCAATTCTTGGCCTTGATAATTCTCAAAAAAAATTCTTGGCCTTGATGGATGTCATATCTCATCACCTGCTTAGCAAGAGGTTATGGTGATAATGAGTCTTATAAAAATGTACTCTGGATTGTTGCGGCCTTAATGACCGGATCTCGTTCATCCTATAATTAAGTGAAGTAATGTTATTGTTGGCACATCTTATTAGCATATATGCTGAATATATTCTTGACTGGTAGGATTATGGTTATATCATGGTATGGTGTTACTAGCAAGTTTGGTGGTAGGATTATGGTTATCGATCATGGTATTGTGAACGTACCTTGCCTACTAGCAGCTTTCGTTTCCTAATTTAGTGAGCCTAGAAACGATGTTGACGTGCCTTCTCATCAACCAAACATATGCTTGTGTGAATTGAGAAGTAACCAAACCTATATATACTGCTGCAACAAAAAGGAATAAAAGCTAAGGAACGGTTTCCTCTTGACTTCCTGGTGATCGTCCAATCACGCAACGAATTTACATTTTACCAAACATTAAATCCGTTGTGTGATTGGACTCATCATACTTTCTGATCATACAAGCAAAAGCACGGCGCAGCAACTCTTTCGTGAATGGCGCAAGGATTAATGTTTCCATTGCACTGCTGCATCCCAGTTGGGCTGCTGGATTCGGAAATAATCAAATAATCAATGGATAAAGAAGTGTAAGGATTTATGCAAGGAAAACACAGTGTGGAAACTTTTCTGCAACTTCATCACGTGTAGTATGGCACTACGCACTAGCACAAGCAGCAGGAGGAGCAGCGGCACCACCACCACCACCACCCGCAGCTGCTGCTGCTGCAGCCGCGGCACGGCCAGCGTGGAACCGGCTGAGCGCGCGCGTGGCGTGCGCGACGGCGCTCTTCGTCCTGGGATGCGCCGCGGCGGCGCTCGCCTTCTTCGCCATGACGCTCCCCCGGGCCGACACCAACCTGCTGCCACGACTACGTCCGCGGCGTGCTCTCGCCTTCCACTTCTGGCTCTTCTTCATCATGCTGTGGATGGCGCTTATCGCCGGCTTCGCCGTCTCCATCCATTGAGACTTGAGAGGTTACTGGCTGTGCCATGGCCTGCACACGGTTGATCGAGAATCGGTGCCCGTTGCTAGTCTACAAAAGTAAGTAGATCACATAGCATCCTGGACTCCTGGAGTACTAGCTAGTCAGTCCCATGGGTCGTTGATCGTCAACTAGAATATCTAGCATGTTGATTATTGGCCTTCATGGTATATGTAATTAAACCGCCTAGGCCTAGTTTAGAAAAGGTTATGGTGATAATGGAGAATTGGAGTTGCATGAAAATGTAGTGGTTTGGTTTGCAGTGTGTGACCTTCATGACCGGTTATAATTTCATCCTCTGATCAAGTGAAGTGATGTTATTGTTGGCACATGTGGAATTCAAGCGCTAGATCCCATTAAGTTGGCGTATTCCTCTCCGTATACTCAGCTTCAAGCTTTGTAGTAGGATTATGGTTACCAACCTACCATGGAGTGCTACTAATAATGTGGTGGATATGTGTGAACCTTGCCTAAGCTGCAAGTTCCCGTCTCCTAATGCTTATGTAATTAATGAATTTCGGACAGTTGCTAAGAATTAATTATAGCACGTTGAAATAAATAACTATATGAAATCAAATTATCTTGCCTATAGCACGAATAGAAGGAATACTACTACAATTTTTTTTTTTAAAAAGAATGAAAGAACAATACTTTTACAAGTTCAAATTCTTCAATTCTTGACTTCTTGGTAATACTGCCCCCATTTGGAATTATAACATTTATTTCGTTTTATATATTCGGCTATAAGAGTGACTAATAATCATTACTTTATTAATATATAACTTTAATGCAAAACTAATAATTGGAGTAAAGTGTGCCAATGGTCCTTAAGCCTGCGTTTCTCTTGGTCTCTGCTAGGTCTCCTAATAAATACATAAATGCATATCTTGGCCTCTAATGTATATGAACCTTTTAAGCGTGTCATTCGAAAAGGTCCTGTCAACATATATACTTGTCCAGGTGGCATGCCAGCGTGGAATGCACATTTGGGGGTCAAACGAGCATGCGCAAGGTTAAGAACCTTGGCCGGCCCTATCTACCACCACTACAACACCTGACGCCATGATGGCACTGTGGCAGCATGGCACTAGCAGCCTTCAGCTAGCGGAAACTCTGCGACGCGAAGCATTCCCTGGACGCGACGACGCGCGAGAGAGGAGAGCGCCCACCCTTACCGGCCGGTTTCAGCTCCGACGCCGAGGGCTCCCCAAGGCCCCGGCCCCGCCGCCTGCACCCCCTCCCCCCTCCCCCCCGGATCGGGCCACGTCTGGACACTTGCGTTCGTCTCATCGCGAGCTCTGCTCTGCTCCTGCAACTTTTGACCGCACAGCTGACAGAGGAGGTCAGGAGACAGGAGCATAGTTATTGGGACCGGACCGGCGGTTGGACCAGTAAAAGACGTACCGGTCCGGTTCACT